>JAPKLW010001051.1:48653-78018 GCA_026898455.1 Plectranthus barbatus | reverse complement strand
TGACTTACCAGCTGACAAGGTCCCAGTCAGCTGAGTAACCAGCAGAGAGCAAGAAACGAACTAACACATTTTCCGCTGCCAAGTTATACCCTGATAATCCGGGACCAACAAGTGGTATCAGAGCGGACGGTTCTTACAGACCGTTCGTATCTGAGTCGCTTAGGACCGTGATCCGCGTTTCCTTGCGCTCTCTTTTTGTTTGTCTGTCTGTTTAGCTCAGGTATCCGAAGATGAACATTCCAAAGCTACTCGACTACAAGCCGGAGAAGCACTCCATATGGCAGAAGAGGACACTCATCTCTCTGAAGAGTATCCATCCAGACATGAAAGATGTACTGGAAAAAGGGCCGATCGAGATCACAAAGATCCAGCATCAGCTAGGAGATCGCCCAGCAGCTGAAGTTCCAAAGCCCCAAGAGGAATGGAACGCAGAAGACAGAAAGCGGAATCAGCTGGATTCCATTGCCCACGAGCTAATCCTTGCATCCCTTCCAGAGTCACTGATGGAGGATGCACTACAGTTTAAAAATGCCAAGGGAGTATGGGATTATCTTGATAGTCTATGTCAAGAAACTGACCAAATGAAACGCAACAAATTGCAGGTTGCAGTGGACAAATATGAGTCCTTCCAGATGCTGACTGGAGAAACCATCAAGGAGATGGAGGCGAGATTCAACGCCATTGTCAGCGAGCTGAAGTCTCTGGGCAGAGAGTACGACAATGCTGATCTTAACTCGAAGATCCTGTCCAAGATGCCTAAAGAAGATTGGTTCGTGAAGACGACAGCTCTGAAGGAAAAGGACCTGTCCAAGATGACTCCCAAGGAGTTGTTTGCTCAGTTGCAGGCACACGAGTGGGACATCCAGATGGTGAACAAGAATGAGGCCATCAGGAATGTTGAGTCTTCCAGCGTTAAAGCTCAAGACGAAGCTTACTTCGTCAAGAAGGACTTCAAGTGGAAGCACAAGAAGCCCCTCCATGCTGACAGACCTGCTGCCCAGCACAATCAGCCGAAGGAGATCCAGTCCGCATCAGGATCTCATTCCAAAGACAGCGAGAGCTCTATCGCTGACCTTGAGCAGCAGATGAAACGACTGGCTGTCCTTCTGGAGAAAGCCAAGTCAAAGCAGGGAGTATCTCTGAGCTCAACTGACGGAAAATTCGTCAAGAGAGCTCCCCGCGCTTGCTACCAGTGCCAATCCCCTGATCATTTAAAATTTGAATGTCCACAAGTGGACAAAAATGAGCGGGAAAGGCTAAAGAAGCTCTTTGAAGAGCGCGCCTCCAAGGCTGTTGCCAAAGCCATGCTGACCAGGACGGAGGTGCCTGACATACCCGATCATGATGATGGGGAGTTTGAGTCAGATGGAGAGTCAGAAGAAGAAGCTCTCCTGGCATTTATGGCAGCTCTCGGAGAAGAGCTAGCTGAAGAAAATGCTGACAATGAGGAAGAACTGGCACTTGCTGCTGATAATGAGGTACAATCAGTTCCTCAATTGCATATCATGCCAGTACAAATCATAGACGATTCTGAGTCGCATTGCTCCGACTCAGAAGACGTCACTTTAGATGTTCTTCAGCATGAATTTTTAAAATTTTATGAAATGAAAAATGTTTTGGCTGGTGAAAATGCTTCGCTGAAAGGTCAAATTACTGTTTTGACCAATGAGATTGAAAAATCGAGGTCCATCAGCGAAGAGCTAGCAAGTTTGAAAAAGGCTCATTCTGAATTGCTCCAAGATTTCCAAATTGCAAAAACTGAACGAGATAACTTTCACAATCTCGTTCTGGAGCAAGAAAACAAAATCAATTTTCTAAATAAAGGCTCGAAAGACTTGGAGGCAGCTCTAAGTCATTGGAGAAAGCCTTCTGATAAGTCCGGGTTGGGATTTACAAAAGATTTGAGCATAAATCAACCCGAACAAATCTCTACTCATAAGGGTAAGGGCAAACTAGTAAATGCATCAGCACCAGCTGGTAGTACCAGTCAATCCCGAATGGCTGATCAGCATAGGAACCATAAGTCCAGATACATAGGTGAGTCATCAGAGTCAGCTGCCAGTGGAATTCGACAGCCAGCACCAGCTGTCAAGAGATTCCACGCACAACCTTCCAAGTATGCCAGTTACCAGCATACTTACAAGGGGTTCCAGTCTCAGCGAAACACTGAGAGAAGGACATTTCCCGATAGGAGGAATACCTATCGGAGGCCTGAGCCCAATCAAAACCTTTTCTCAAGGGCTGGGAAGGCTAATCATCGTGGCCCTCAATTTCAGAGACCACCAAGGCAACACGATCAGTCGGAAAGAAATTTCCGACACTCTTGGAGGAAGAATACCTCCAGAGGATCTGCACACACAGCCACACCTTCCAAAACCATGCATTATTTTAGAAGGAAGGGAAAGGCCACAGGTGATGTCAGCAAGGGTAACACCAAGCTGAAGATCACACAAGTCTGGATTCCGAAAGGAATGATCCAGAGATCTAACCCTGCAGGACCCGCTGATGATCGGGGACCTAAATGATTCTATTTTTCTTGCAGGAACTAGGTCATGCAAGTCAGCTTCAGAGGTCGAGCGAGTGGATCATTGATAGTGGTTGCTCCGCTCATATGACTGGTGAGGAGTTCCTGTTTTCTGAGCTCACCAAGGTCAGAGGACCTCCAGTCATTTTTGGTGATAACTCCAAGGGCAAAGTTATTAGCAAGGGCTGCATCGAGAAGGATGATGTCCGAATTGTGAACGTATCCCTTGTTACCAACCTGAAGCACAACCTCCTGAGCATCAGTCAGCTGTGCGACAATGGTTATACCATTGTGTTTGACAAGTCTGGGTGCCAGATCAAGAATGAAGATTCTGGTGAGACCAAGCTGAGAGGTGTCAGGAAAGGAGGCCTTTATGTCGTTGACTGGCAAAGCGGGAAGACTGATACATGCTTTGTAGCCACCAGCTCCATGGAGACTAACTGGCTGTGGCACAAAAGGTTAAGTCATTTGAATTTCAAAACTATTAACTATCTAACCAAGCATGATCTTGTAGATGGTCTTCCCAAGGGCGGGTTCAAGAAGGAAGGAATTTGCAAGGCTTGCCAGCAAGGCAAACAAACTAAGAAGTCCTTCAAGAATCAGTCGCCAGTCTGCCCCAGTACCAGTCAGGTACTCGAGATGTTACACATGGACCTGTTTGGACCAATAACACCGCAAACCATTGGAGGAAGGCGATATTCGCTGGTAGTAGTTGATGACTACTCGCGCTATACATGGGTCAAGTTGCTTAGGACAAAGGATGAGGTGAAGGTGATTCTTCCTGAGTTGATCATCCAAGCGCAGAAGCAGCGCGAAGCAGTAGTGAAGCGAATTCGTTCGGACAATGGGACTGAATTCTGCAACGGTCCGCTGATGGATTTTTGCGCGGAGGCCGGGATCAAGCATGAGAGATCTACTCCAAGGCAACCGCAGCAGAATGGACTGGCAGAATGTAGGAACAGGACGCTGAAAGAAGCAGTCCGGTCCATGCTGGCTGAGTCCGGCTTGGGACAGAGTTTCTGGGGAGAAGCGTTGGTGACTGCCTGCTACACTCAGAATAGAAGCGGGATCAACGACAGACTCCAGAAAACTCCCTACGAAGTGTACTTTGGTCGTAAGCCTTCTATAGCTCATCTTCGTGCATTCGGTTCACCATGTTATATCCATAATAATGGGAAGTCGAAGTTAAATGCTTTCTCGCCTAAGGCTGATGAGGGTGTGTTTGTCGGATATGGACATCCCTCTCACAAGGGCTATAGAGTATTTAACAAGACTACCCAGCTTGTGGAAATAACATGCAATGTTGTTTTTGATGAAGCTACTTTAGTGCGCAGGACCTTACGCCAACTGGCTGAAGATGTTCCTGAGGTCGAGGATGTCAGCAACCAGTTGGGCAGGAATTCTTCCGATGCTCAACCAACTGGTTCGACTAGACCTATGAATGGATCATCTTCACAACCAGTTCCCTCAGGTGCCCATCAGCAACCTGAGAGGGTCGGTGATGCAAGTGACCTTGCTGAGACCTTTCACTCAATCTCTCTGAGTAATCCATGCAACAATCTAGGGGGAATCCCTACTGGCCTTTTTGAAGAAGAAGGCAATGATGGACCAGCTGGAGTGGATGTTCCAGCTGATGCTGACAATGTTGGTGAAGGTTCAGGAAGCCAGTCAGACGGAGAAGCTGATGAAGAAGTTCCAACTGGTGAAAATCAACCAGCAGTTGAAGTTTCAGTTCCAACTGGTGATGTTCAACCGCCAGTTATTCTTCCAGCTCCGACTGGTGGAAATGTGGAAGCACCAGTCGTCAGGACAGATGAACCTAGTTCACAGCCGGCACCAGCAGTCGCTGGTCCTCCCAAATGGCTGAGGGATCACCCAACCGATGCTATTCTCGGTGATCCGGAAAGTTCTATTAAGACTCGACACGGCAGTGCGCTCCTGAGTTGTTTTATCTCTCAAATGGAACCTACTTCCATAGGAGTGGCGCTCGAATCTGCCGATTGGATCAATGCCATGCAAGAGGAGCTTGCAGAATTCACTCGCAATAACGTTTGGGACTTGGTGGAGAGACCATCACATCAGTCAGTGATTGGCACCAAGTGGGTTTTCAAGAACAAGCGAGATGAAACTGGCACTGTAGTCAGAAACAAAGCTCGATTAGTCGCCAAAGGTTACAGGCAGTGTGAAGGGATCGATTTCGATGAGACCTTCGCACCAGTTGCCAGAATGGAGGCGATACGACTGTTCCTTGCTTATGCAGCGTATCACGGCTTCACAGTGTTCCAGATGGATGTGAAGAGCGCCTTCCTGAATGGCGAGCTAAAAGAGGAGGTATATGTCGAGCAACCTCCAGGCTTTGAAGTTGGCACCAAGGTGTACAAGCTGAGAAAGGCCCTGTATGGATTGAAACAGGCGCCCAGGGCTTGGTACGAAACGCTGTCACAATTTCTCACCAGCAATAGATTTCGGAAAGGGAAGATTGATAGGACTCTCTTTCTTCTCAAGGATGGTGGTGACATGCTAATGGTGCAGATCTATGTAGATGACATCATATTCGGATCAAGGAATATAACTCTCTGCGAGAAGTTTTCTCAACTGATGCAGACATCATTTCAGATGAGTATGATGGGCAAGTTAACATACTTTCTCGGACTCCAGGTCCAGCAGTCAGCTGATGGAATTTTTATCAGCCAGCGGAAGTATACGAAGGACTTGATCCAGAAATATTGCCCAGAGAAAACTAAGTCCCTCAGAATACCTATGAGCACCAGTTGTCAAATATTTCTTGATGAGCAAGGTGAATCAGTTGATCCTAATATTTACCGAGGAATCATTGGATCACTTCTCTATCTCACAGCCAGCAGACCCGAAATTTCTTATTCAGTCGGAGTGTGTGCCAGATTTCAAGCAAATCCGAAGAAGTCACACATGGAAGCTGCCAAGAGGATAGTGAAATATATGAAGGGGACTGAATCTCTCGGAATATGGTATCCCAGGAATGATGAGCTTACACTCATTGGATATTCTGATTCCGATTTCGCTGGATGCCGTATTGACCGGAAGAGTACCAGTGGTACGTGTCAGTTTCTAGGACACAAGCTGATCAGTTGGTTCAGCAAGAAGCAGCACTCTGTTGCTACATCCACCACTGAGGCTGAATATGTTGCTGCTGCCAGTTGCTGTGCTCAAATAAATTGGATCAAGCAACAACTGGAGGATTATGAAGTGGACACTGGCTGTGTTCCAATCTATTGCGACAACAACAGTGCTATGTGCATCACGAAGAATCCGGTTCATCACTCCAGAACCAAGCACATAGATATTCGACATCACTTCATTCGTGATCATGTCGAGAAGAAGGATGTCAGCGTGGACTATATCAGAACTGAAGATCAACTGGCTGACATCTTCACCAAGCCACTGCCAGAAGCAAGATTCAAGGAGTTGTGTATCAAACTCGGTCTTATGGAGATTGATGTGAGCCCCAATGATGAGGAAGAATGAGTCCCAGCTCTCATTCTGTTCTTGATCTTCTGGAGGACGCTGATTACGACTAAGTCCAAGCTCTTAGTTGTTTTTATTTAAGTGGTATCTCTATCTAACAAGTGGTGTCTACTGGCGAAATCTTGCCAGCATAGGCCATCAGTTGAAGCGAAATTGGGTCCCAGCTCCCAATTCCAAGAGAAGAGAAGATTATGAGGAATAAAATTGAGTCCAAGCGCTCAATTTTCCATCTTTCCAGTTGCCAGCTGATAACTGATGGAAGTTTGCCAGCAGCAAGTACTATCAGCAAGTGGTATCAGTTGCTAACTGATGAAGAGGCCAACCAGTTAGGGGGAAGTATGCAACTGGTATATGCTACTGATGACCAGTCATACCAGCTGTCTCAGAAAAGGCGGGATTGTTCAAATCCTTGGCGTGTGCGAACCTGAGAATTTAATGCGGCATTTAATGCCACATTTAATGTGCACAGTGGCTGCGCAGTCCGACTCTTGGTTGCCACCAATTGCTGCGCGCCACGTCAGCTCCACGTCGTGACGCATGTCAGCACGACCGCACTCGTCAACACAGGGAACCGGGCCTGCTGATGACCGTCGATCCCCGCTTGCTGAGCGTTGATCCTGGTCGTCTGATCTTGCATGGACCCGAATATAAATACTCGAGACCCCTCATCGGATTAACCTTTACAATCCCAAATTTCAGAACCCTAAATCTGTTCATATTCCTTCAACTTCCTTGATATTTTCTGAAGTTATGGCATCATCTTCTCAACCTCCAGCTGATAACCCTCCATCTACATCTACATCTTCTTCGTCTGATTCACCAGACCTACCCCTCGCTGAAGCCCATATGCCAACGTATACTGGCATCGTAAAGATCGAAGATATAGATTACACCCTTCCGTTCGCTCGACTGGTTCAGTTGAACAAGCCGGCGACCAGGCGGCAGCTATCCAACGCGCAGATTAGGGCGGCACAGGTTCAGAAGGAGAAGATTCTGAACGCGAAGCTAGCCCTAAAGCATCATGGGGAGGAGCTGATGGAGATGATTGACCGAGAAGAGCTCCGACAATACCTGACGGCGACACCCCAGACCTTCCATCCACACATGGTAGCCGAGTTTTACGCTCGGGCCGTGATTGCTGACGACAGGAAGTCGTTCACTACATCGGTGTTCGGCCACCTGATCACCGTCACCGCCGAATACCTCGCCAATCTCTTCGGCCTGAGAAATGAAGGAGAGGAAGTGGCCACATATCATCAGGATGATACGGTGGAGTTCCGAAGGAGGTGGGCGCAATGGAAGAGGGCAGAAGTCACCGTCTTCCGGACTGGTATGAGGAAGTCCGAAATGGAGGACTACTGGCAGATGGTATGCGACATCGTCGTTCGCATGCTCCAATGTGAGGTCAGTTCGTATGCTGAGCTGAGCCTGCGCAAGTTTTCAGTGATGTGCGCGCTGGTCGATGGGATTGAGGGCAACTGGGCCGAGTTCTTCTTCGGCCGGTTGCTGGAGAATGTAGACAGGAACGCCAATGTTCCGATTGACGGCAGTTTTGCTCACGCCGTATCTTTCGGGCTGAGGATCAGCCATATTCTGGAGATGGAGTTGGGTGATGGCGTGGACCAGGGGGAACAGCTGGTTGGTTCCGACTTCATACCAGCCACAAAGGTGAAGCTCCCCCGCCCAGATTACAAGAAGCCTCGAAGGCTAAAAGGGAAGTCAGCTGTGGACACTGCTGAGGTCGTCTCTGAGGAGGACTCAGAAGACCTGGGGGAGCGAGTGCCAGCTGTGGCTCTCCCGCTGACTGCAGAGGCCAGGGCTCAGTTGAAGAGGAAGATGGAGATGGAGTCTCTCTTCGAAACCATGGAAAGCGCGGTGGCTGAGGCGACTGGTATCCACCCAAGAGACGTACAACTGGTACCAGTCACCAAGAAGCCTACCCACAAGAAGCCTAAGACTTCCCAGCACCAGCAGCCACCGTCAGCTGTTGCATATGACCCGGAGTCTGGGAAGATCTCCATCCCAGTCAAGAAGTCCGTTCTGGGACTGACTGAGGAAGAGACGCTGGAGAGGATGACCCGGAAGAGGAAGAGGGTCCAAACAAGAGCTCAGAAGCTGGTAGAGCAGGCCAAGAAGGAGCAACAAGCCTCCATTGTGAGGAAAAAGCAGGCCCAGGCACGGCTCAAGGCTTTGGCCGACCAGCGAAGATTAGAGGCTGAGCTGGCAGCCCGCGATGAAGCCTTTGCAAAGGTGCAGGCTGAGCATGAGGCCAGGCGCCAGGCAGAGCTAGCTGAGCAGATGAGTCTGGCGGCCAAGGGCAAAGGAAAAGCGCTCGAAACCACAAGTGCAAGGCCACCAGCACCAGCACCAGACGAAATCTTATCTGAAGAAACTTTTGAACGCCTGCTGGTGATGGGCACTGACAAGGATGTACTATCCCTTGTGGATGAGTACCAGCCGGAGGAGGAAACTGCTGATGTCCCTCCACCCGTGCAAGGGGGTGGTGGAGGTGACGACGTCCCACTGGCTGTGCAAGGGGAAGCCAGTGGAGGAGCTGCAGTAGACCCACTGGCCGCGCAAGGGGGTGCCAGTGGAGGAGAAGAAGAGCGGGCGATCACCCCGGTACAACTGGCGAGCTTCTCGGATGTCAGTTCTGAATCCGAGGATGCAGAAGAACCAAGGGCTGAGGAGCCAGCGCAGGAGCCAGCTGAGGAGGTGGTATCTCACTCCATGGTGCAGAGGATGGAGCCCAGGGATCTGTTTCCCGATATTGATGATAAGGCTCGACGTTCTGCCAGTCGCCCCTGATCTACAGATGCCTCGACATCAACTTCCGGGCGGCCAGCAGCATCCTCTTCCTCACCAGCTAGGGGTGCACGAACTGAAAGGCGACCTTATATGCTCTGCATCCAAGAGCATCAACTGGTTGATGAGGATGCCTTCCAGGCTCATGTGACAGGGGTGCACCGCTGGGAGCAGCGCGGGGAGATGGCATTCTATAATTCACGAGTGCCTGAGCCTTCAGCATTCAACATCATACCCTTCAGCGGACTCCCCCACCAGTCGATATATGCCTCCAGAATCTCTGACTGGTGCCTGCCCCTGCAGCCAGTGGAATATTACAATTCCACCCTCTATGAGTATGCAGAGAACATCACGGCTGAGGTGGAGAATGCCGTCAATGACGAGATGATATCCAACTTCCGACGACTCTGGAGGGTGGATCCGGACCTATGTATGGAGCTCCGGAGGTGGAAAGTTTTTGACAGATGCCAGCGCCTGCTGACTGTGGAGCAGCGGGCGGTCCTTTATGCCAGGCTGGGTCTTGGCTACTGGAGAGCGGAGGAGGAGTGGGCCAATGCTTTCATGGGCACTGATCCTGATTGCCCCCAGCAGCTGTCTACAAGGAGGATCAAGCGCCGCTTGCTGAAGATTGCAGAGTATAGGCAGCTGACTGGAAGCTCCGGCCTCCCGCCAATGAAAAGGATCAAGTTACCCTTCCTCCAGTTCCGAGTCACCAGTCGGGGGTACCAGCTGACGTACGCGCTCCGACGCCTCAAAGTGCTGGTTACCCTCCCGAGGATCCCTCCCTACCATGCTATCCTGTTCGACATGGCTGCCTGCGCCTTGCTGGTAGACCACTTAGTGGAGGAGGATCCTTCTCGTGGTTTGTGGCTGACCCTTACCGTCCCTCATGTTCCTATTGTCTCGGGCGATCTCGTCCCTGATTCTATGGACTGGCAAGTGGTGGAATTCACTGAACAAGTCCAGCCAGCTCCAACCACAGTGCCAGTGGTGGAATCAGCTGAGGAGCCAGCTGAAGTACAAGTAGAGGAGTCAGCAGCAGCTGATGTACCAGCAGAGCAACCAGCTGCAGCTGCAGTGCCAGCGGAGGAGCCAGCCCCGATGGAGATATCAGCTGCATCTAAACCAGCAGCAGCTCCTTCCGCAACTGATGTACCCTCCTCTTCCCTTGAAGTTTCAGCACAGCCTATCTCCGAGATCCATCCCCCTGCACAGCTTCTTGCAATCATTGATGCCAGGATGGACCAACGCTTTGCCAGCTTCCAAACCGAGATGACTCAGCAGATGGAGTCATTCACCGCTGGAGTGTCCTCCTTTTTGGCGCGGATCCAAGAGGGGGAAAGTGCGCGAGCACGGGCTGAGGCTGAGAGAGCTCGCCTTGCTGAAGAGGAGAGGAGGATAGCTGCTGAGGAAAGGGAGAAGAGCAGACAAGATATGGCAGCGCTCACTGAGATCCTGAGGTCCTTAACCAGCAGAACTCAATCACCAGGATCATCTTCTCAGCCATAGTCTAGCTTCTTCATTTTGTTGTAAGTATTCGTATCTCTAGACTAGTCAGTTTTCTATCATGTACTTGTAACTGCAACATATTAATGGATTGATTACTGACAAGTTGATGACAATTCCTCATTGTCCAACAAATTGTCTGAGTATTTACTTACCAGCTGAACTTACACTTCCAGTGTAATCAGCACCAACACTCGTATCACACACTTTAAAATCTTTTTGCTCTGATCTCAATTTTCATATTTTAAACGAGCAATATCTCTCCTGGTTTGAGGGGGAAGATTTTAGTTAGAGCTGATGTGAGGAAGTGGTTTCATGGGTTTAGATCTGATAGGCTTATTTGTAAAAACCCAGAAATACTCTGTAACTTTCCTCATCAGCTGAGTGCTCGCTGGTTAGGCTTTGATCGCACCAAAAAGAGGGAAATTGTTGGGAAATTTGGCTAAGTTTCCTTTCCCCAGTAGCTACTTGCTTAGATTCTAGTTTGGTGTTTTGGTGGATCAAATCCAAAGTCCTACCAGCGTCAGTTTTGTCTCTAGAATAGCTCTAGTCTCAAATGTAAAGTCCTGTTTAGGTCTTTTGAGTTGTAAGTCGTAGCTGATCAAGACTCATGCTGGCTACTGTTCACCAGCATGAGATGTGCTTACCAGTTGAGAGAAGTCTCACCAGCAAGCGACTGACAAGACTCGTGCTGACACTGTTCATCAGCATGAGTAGAGCTAACGACTGGCTACTGTTCACCAGTTGGGAAGGTTTTCATCAGCAGGCGACTGACAAACCTTACCAGCAGAATAGATGTTCTCACTGACACTGTTCACCAGCGGTGAAGCCACCAGTCATGGGAGATTCCAAGAAAGGGTTAACATCAGACATATTGGTAGACTTAGATTGTGCCAGCGTAAGTCACCAGCAGAGACTGCCAGCACAAGATCACCAGAATGATCTACCAGTCGGATGTTACCAGCAGAATTCAAGATTCACTCTCCCAGTATCTTAGAGACAAAAAGAAGATTCGTCTGAGGAATAAACTGACAAAGTATGACTTTAAGGAAGGATACCTTAAAGTCTATCAGCTCAAGACACCAGTTCCGATTCCTCGTACTGACTTAAAGAGTCGTTCTGACACAAAGAGATCTGTGTCAGATAAACTGGACAAAAGCATGGCGCCTTCCGGAAATTCCTACCTGCCGCCGTCAGAAGGACATGCGACGACAGAGACTTTTCCGGATGCGTCCAAATGGCTAGTAGATTTGAATGGGATCCCTCGTCTATAAATACCTGGGATCCATCAACATTCAATACTCTTCACCTACCGAAAGACTGAAATTTATTACGCTCAAGCAAGTAAAAGCATACAACTTTTGAGGCCTCTCTAAAGGCTATCCGTGTGTTGATTTATTCAAACACGAGACTTCAAGCTTCCAGCTTGTAAGTTACAGATCTCTTTGGTGTTCTTTCTCCTCCGAGGAAGTTCACAGCAGCTCTTGTGCCAGCCAGCACTTGAGTTATTACGGGCAGTTTGCCGCATTGAGAAGACTCGTTCTTGGGAGAACTCAACACCCAACCAGTCAGAGGAGGAGGTTGAAGTGACGTGCTCGCACTCCATCCATCTGACGAGAGCTGAAGAAGGACAAGGACCGGGAGCGGTTGATCCAGTGGACTGGTAGACGGGGCATCTACCAGCTGGAGATAGATCGTAGGAACTTTGTACCTGATTGCTCTTATAGTGAATTTCCAGTGAGTCGACTGGAGAGTGGACGTAGATCAGTTGATCGAACCACTATAAAAATCCTTTTGTCTTTATCAGCTTTCTGCATTTTCATACTGATTTGAAACCCAGCACTCAAGTGCTGGTGTATATCTGAAAACTGATATAACTGTGCAAACAAGGCTAAGATATTCTAAGTCTTGAGCTACCAGCTGACCAGCCAGTTGCCAGTCAGCTGAGTACTCATAGTGCCAGTTGACTTACCAGCTGACAAGGTCCCAGTCAGCTGAGTAACCAGCAGAGCGCAAGAAACGAACTAACACATTTTCCGCTGCCAAGTTATACCCTGATAATCCGGGACCAACAGCATGTAATTCATCCGTAATTGATAATCCTAGAAAGAGAAAACTTACTTCTTCTGATGAGTATCTTACATATCTCTGGCACTTTAGACTGGGTCACATCAGCTTGAAGCGGATTCAGAGACTTGCAGATGATGGTACATTGGACCTAGTCCGGGTTGTACCTTATCAAGTCTGCGAATCCTGCATCGAGGGCAAGATGTCAACTAGGCCTTTCAAGGCTAGTCAGTCTCGAGCAGAGGAAGTTTTGGAATTGATCCATTCTGACTTATGTGGACCGATGTCCACGCAGGCTCGTGGAGGGTACGAGTACTTCGTCAGTTTCATTGACGATTACTCAAGGTACGAATACATTTACCTGCTTCGCTACAAGTCTGAATGCTTTGAGAAATTCAAAGAGTTCAAGGCTGAGGTAGAAAAGAAGGTCGGGAAAACTATCAAGTCGCTGCAATCTGACCGCGGTGGCGAATACCTCGGTAACGAGTTCTTGCAATATTTGTCAGAAAATAGGATTACATCCCAATGGACTGCACCGGGTACTCCCCAGCAAAACGGTGTAGCTGAAAGAAGAAATATGACTCTTCTAGAGATGGTAAGATCAATGATGAGTTATGCAAACTTACCAATTTCGTTTTGGGGCTACGCATTGGAGACAGCAGCTTACGTGCTAAATGTGGTGCCTTCTAAATCAGTTCCTAAGACGCGATCTCACAGGGCAAGCAAACACATAGAGAGAAAGTACCATATCATACGACAAATCGTATCGAGGGGCAATGTGCAAATTAAGAAGATTGACACTGCTGACAATCTTGCTGATTGTCGATCGAAACAGAGGCTTCGGCCAAAATCTCCAGATTCCAGACTTAGCCAATTTTTCACTCCAAAAACCTGCATTTTCAAGCATAACACACAACTCAGGCATAACAACACTACGATGCTCATAATTTAAGGTAAACACACTACAATATAATAAAAACACCCTAAAAATCCATAGATAAGTGAACGAAATAGCGCACTTATCACTAATCCATTTACAAAGAGCTTGCCGCAGAAAGTTTACGAAAGACATATTCGTGAGCTGGGTCTGAGGTGGATGCCGACCACTGACAGTGGTTAAAGAGACAACTGACTAGATAGACGGACGATATACTCTGTAATAACTTAGTTATGCTTTGAGTATAAGTGGGAGGTTGATGGGTTTTGTATACTGAAAGCATTTATTATAATGAGTATACGACGGTTTATTTCTCCTATATGTTACAATCTTACACGTATGAACAATGGTATCCTCTTGTCTCACTGATAGGGACGATCATACGGTGTGTTGTAGATCGCAGAAGACAGTATGATCACTTGACCTAGTGAGACATAAACCTGATCACAGCCGAGACAACGTATGAGGATACGTCTGTCCGGATGGCTGTGGCATTGTCAGAATAAGTAATCTGTCTTGGTTACTTGACATTCTGGTACGCAGAGGTGGCGTATTGATGGACCGCAATGAGATGTATTCGTCTGTCTGACATCAGCGGATACAAGATCTCGTTATATTGATTGAGTCCAAACCCTAACGAACGTTCAGGGGTTTGCACGGGTTGACTGTTGCTTTGACTTGCCATGGTGGAGAGCCTGAGTAACGTGCTTGTATATCCGCATCTTGGGTAACAGCAATTCGTGTAGTACTGCCTGAGACTGGGTTTAGGTAACCATATCCGAGTAATAGGATGGGGACATTCCCTGAGGAGCTCAATAACATTCATCGTGCTAAAGTCCTGCAGGCTGATTAAGTTCAGGCACGAGTGATAAGGATTGAGTGGTACTACTCAGGAATAATAAGATATTAATTAATTGTAGTTAGAGCTTGTCAGAGGCTCTGATTAATTAATGGATGTTCGGTAACCTTAAATATGGGGATTCTCAATTAATGCAGCCCGTTCTCATAACGTGGTAATAAAGGGGTAGGTCAGTATTGATTTTGTGGTGAAAAAAATTAATATTAATTAATTAATTGTGTCCTGGGTTGTGGACATGGGAATTAATTAATTTATAGGCCCACTTTATTATTTGCATTAGATCCCAGGTCTGGCCCGAGGAAAGTGTGCTGAATTGAGCCTAGGAGCCCACTAGGGTTTACAACCCTAGGTCTATAAATAGACAGCTCTCTCTCATAAGTTGCAACACAACACAATACAACACAGTTGAAAAACCCTAAACCTAGAGAGAGAGAGGGGCGCCGATCCTGTTCAAGAAAATGGGAGGAGAATTTTCGAATTTTGGTCATGCACAAAGCACAGATATGTGGAATCCTCACCAGTAGCAGATCTGAACGCACCAGGATACAGATCTGAAGATCTAATCTGGAGAACAACATATTTCTTTCTTTCCTTTTGATTTTCAATTTTTATCTAAGAAATTAGGGTTCTAATTTCAATTTCTGCTGATAAAATCGGATTGCGTGGTTGAATTAAAGTGGGAAATTCAAATGCAAAAGATCGGATTAGACTTGACGGAATTACGGTAATCCCTCAATCCACAAATCTGAGTATTAAATTCATAGGAGCATGCTAGGGTTTCTTATGTATTTAATTGTGCACAATACCAATAAATCGATCCAATTCATGTTGGTTTTGGTGATTCGGTTCACGGGAAAACCTAACAGAATGAACATGCTGATTTGGTGAGTTACCCTACATATGGATCATAAAGGTGGAAGGTAATTAAGAGATGTAAAAATTCTGATGGAGCTCCTGTATAGGAGAGCAAGACATGCGATGGAGTTCCAACTAAGGTTTTATGATACTTTCCTCCGATACCTAGGTTTAAGAGAATGTTTCGTATTAAAGAGATGTCCAACAATTTAACATGGCATGCTCACAAGAGAGTCAGTGATGGCTATCTACGTCATCCAGCAGATGCACCTACTTGGAAACTTGTGGATGAAAAGTGGTCAGAGTTTAGAAATGAACTAAGAAATCTTCGATTGCCACTTTCTACTGATGGCATCAATCCTCATAGTGTTCAATCGTCCAAATACAGTTGTTGGCCAATTATTCTTATAACCTACAACCTTCCACCATGGCTATGTATGAAAAGAAAGCATATGATGCTACGTTGTTGGTGTCGGGTCCACGCCAACGTGGGAATGATATAGATGTATATCTAACACCTTTGATTGATGATTTGAAGCATTTGTGGGGAATTGGGGTTGAGACATATGATTCGTATCGTGAAGAGAAATTCATGCTCTGAGTTGTCCTACTTTGGACAATCAATGATTTTCCTGCATATGGGAGTTTATCAGGTAGCAAAGTTAAAGGTTATAATGCATGCCCTATTTGTGCAGACCAAACTTGTGCCCAATGTTTAAAACACAGCAGAAAAATGTCATACATGGGGCATCAAAGATTCTTACCAGATGTACATCCTTATCGGAGACAGAGGAAAGCATTTAATGGGAAGAAATAATTAAGACATGCACCCGACATACTGAGTGGCATTCAAGTGTATGAAAGGGTGGAGAGATTGAATTATGTGTGGGTAAAAAGAGCAGAATCGGTCAATCAAAAGAAATTGATAAAAAAATCCTAGGAAAAAAATCAATATTCTTTGAATTGGAGTATTGAAAGCACTTGCACATTCGTCACTCCCTTGATGTGAGTGAAAGTGACACGTTGCTTAACATACCGGGCAAAAGCAAAGATGGTGTGGAAGCAAGGCTTGACCTTGTAGACATGGGCTTCAGGAGTGAGTTGGCACCAAAGATAGAAGAAAAAAGATCATATTTGCCACCTGCATGTTATTCTCTTAACAAAGAAGAGAAACGAAAAGTTTATTCGTTTTTCAGTGGGGTGAAAGTGCCAACAGGTTTTTCATCAAATGTGTCGAGTCTTCTATCTGCAAATGACTCAAAACTTGTCGGTCTTAAATCGCATGATTGTCACACTTTAATTCAGCAATTGCTTCTGGTGGCTATACGAGGTGTGTTGTCGAAACAAGTAACATGTGATATTACCATATTCTTCTTCTTGTTTAATAACCTATGCAACAAAGTAATTGATGTTTCCAAGCTAGATGATCTTCAACAAGACATCACTGTTACATTGTGCTTGCTTGAAAAGCATTTTCCGTCATCCTTCTTTGACATAATGGTCCATCTAACAATCCATCTTGTAAGTGAGGTCAAATATTGTGGGCCAGTGTGGTATAGGTGGATGTATCCCTTTGAACGGTTCATGTGAGTGTTGAAAGGTTACGTGAGAAATCGCAATGCCCAGAGGGATGCATTGCCGAAAGCTACATTGAAGAAGAAGCTTTGGAATTCTGTTCAGAATACTTATCCGATACACACACAATAGGACTGCCCTCTACAGATCGCCGCCAGGTGAAGCTAACAAGGCCTCTGTCTAGTCCTAAAGTTTCACAAGTTGATGACAAAGAGTGGGAGCAAGCACATCAATACGTGCGATAAATGAAGATATTGTTACCCCATTTATCGAGTAAGTTTTAAATATTATACACAATTCATATTGTGATTTCTAATTGATTAACATTTATGTTAAATAACGTAATAATTATCACAGTGAGCATATTACACACTTAAAGGATGTGTTTCCTAGAAAAACACAGTTTGGAAAATGGATTCAAAACGAGCATAATAGAGCATTCATCATGTGGTTTTAAAAGAGGGTAAGTGTAATTTTTCTAAATCATGATGTGTATTTTCTTAATAAAAACATCATAAATCTAGTAATTATTAATTAGATGCAGGTAGCAGGCGCAAAAATGGATTTAGAGCGATTGAAATGGTTGGCTCGAGGACCTAATATACGAGTTCTGAAGTATGATTATTATATGTTAAATGGTGTGACATTTCACACAAGGGCATGTGATGAATTACGTGTTGTTCAAAACTCCGGAGTAAGCGTAGTTGCAAAAACGATGCACGCGTCTAGCGCAAAGGACAATCATCATATAATTTCAGACATGACCTTTTATGGAGTTATAGATGAAATTTGGGAACTTGACTATGTTTTCGTCAAGTAATGTTCAAATGTTGTTGGGTGGAGAACAATAATGATGTTAAAGTAGATGAACTCGGATTTACGTTGGTGAATCTCAATAGAAATGGATTCAAGTCAGACTCTTTTATCTTAGCCAATCAAGCAATTCAAGTTTTTTATGTACAAGACCCTGAAGATTCGGCATGGTACGTTATGCTTACTACTCCAAGTGTAGCATACACCGAAGAAGTTGACGATGATGATTTCAGTGATTTTGCCATTCATCATCAACATTTTAGCAAAGGAATACCAAAAATAGATATGGGTAATGAAGTCGATATACCATATGTTCGTGGAGATTGTGACGGGACTTGGATAAATAATGAATAATTGTAATTGGGTAAGGAAAATATCTTTCCAAAATTTTAATTATATAGTAGGCTATATTTCTTATAAATTGTCAACTAACGTGTCCATTTTGTCTAGTTTAAGATATGTCTTATGGCGGTGAATCTAGAGCAAGTATAGGAGAAGTGCACCTTGACAAATTGATCGTACAAAGGTTAAATGGGGGAAAATCGTTGTTCTTTTCAATCAACAACAACAACCTATTGGTCTAGAAGGTGCCAAGTTGTAGAGTTACATAGGTGTACTTGCTCGACAACATGTCAAAGTTAACTATCGTGAATGGAGAGACGTGCATGATGAAGCAAAACAGACAATTTGCGAAACTGTCATAGTAAGCAAAATTTTCAAAGTCTTTGTATTATTTTAGTTATGTAATAACTTACTATTATTTGTTATTTTTTTTTATAGCAAGTGTTTTATTTACCTGAAGACTGGAGGAAAATTTGTTTGACTTCTGCAAACACAAAGTGGCGTCAATGGAAATCAACCCTCTAGCTTACACATATCGTTCCAAATGAGAATCGTCCTGATTTGTTATTTGATCCACCACCAAAAGAAAGCATCCTAGGGGCTGACTGGAAGAAATTTGTCATTAGTCATTTATCTCAAAACGCTAAGGTACGATAGATATTTTATTCTTCCAACGGATTATTCAATTAATCAAATACCTTTACAGAAAAAAGTGAAGAGCGACAGAAGTTGAGAGCTAAAAATATATATCCACATCGCACATCACGCAAAGGATATGCTAGACTCCGTGAAGAAATGACAATTTTGTAAT
Organism: Plectranthus barbatus; assembly: GCA_026898455.1. Taxonomy (NCBI): domain Eukaryota; kingdom Viridiplantae; phylum Streptophyta; class Magnoliopsida; order Lamiales; family Lamiaceae; genus Plectranthus; species Plectranthus barbatus. The sequence goes on along the minus strand of JAPKLW010001051.1, from coordinate 59,420 downwards.
ATTCTCAATAACTAAAGACTAAAAATTTTGAATATCTTACTAACTATTATTAATAAAAGTATGAGAAAAATCAACTCACGGGAGATGAAGAGATTGACAAGGCCCTCTTGTGAAAGCAAGCACGAACAAACAAAAAGTGAAAGTTTGAGGGTGATAATTTAATTGAGACTGTTGTAAAAATTGTAAGTATCAACAAAAATATTTGAATAATGATCTTAGTTTATAAATAATTAATTAATGTTGTAATGTAGGATGAACACATACAACAGAAGTCTAAGGGCTCATTTTCAAGCACTAATCTCACAGACGACATCTTGTCGCAAGCACTAGGGAAGCCCGAATCTTCTGGGCGTATAAAGGGTGTTGGACGCTATGTTACCCCCATTATTTATCTCAACATCTGTTCCGATTCTGTGAAAGGCTAGGAGTTCACATCATTGAGACAAGAGATGGCCATGATGAAAGCACGCATGGATCAGATGGAAGCCTTGTTAAATAGAGGGGCTTCGCCGGATGAAAAGGTCAGTTGCTCAGTGATGAACAATGTTGTTTCTCTTGACAAAGATGAAATCAAACTTATTCCAAAAAAGGTATATATTAAACAATTAAGTATTATAGCTAATACTTATACTTATTAATTTTTCAAGTATCAATTAATTAATTTGATGATGAAATAGGTAAAGAAACGAGAATCTCCAAAGAAGTTAGTGAAGTTGAAGGCTCAAGATATACCGCCTTCACTGAGGTTGTTGCATGTGGCTGTGAAACATGTTATTGGCGATGACGGCAGCATCCAGGTACCGGTATATGAGGATGTCTTTGGTCAAAAGAATAAAAATTTGTTTATTTTATTTGACGACATCCACAATTTTTGTGATCTTGAGCCTATCGGAGTAGGATGCATATCGGTTTATATATTGTAATTTTTATTTTAACTATTTTATTTTTTGTTGTATCAGTATATACAATATTGGTTTAATTTAACTTGATCAATGTGAGAATATGCAGACACTTGTATAAGGTGTGTGCGAACACGAACCTTCTAAAATTCAATTTGTTGATCCATATGTTGTCTCAACCAACCATAAATCGGAAGAAAAGGCTAATCTTGTAGGACAAAGGTTGATTGGAACATCACATAATCAACTTGTTTTTGTGCCATGCAACATCGGGTACATGAATATAATCGTTTTAATTTCTTAACTACGTTTATATTTATTATTGTTGGTAAAATTCAATCACCATTTTTTGAATTTAAAACTAGTTATCATTGGATCCTTCTGGTGATTGATGCATTGATACGTGCGTAAAATGACCCATATTTCGATGTGTGCGCATGCTTGTTTGTGGCTATTTTACTCCCGTATCATATGTTTTTGTCGTATTTTGGTTGTGCTTTCGTGTTTTGTGTGTTTGATTTGTGTAGGATAGGTTTTGGGCATAAACGAGCATTTTTGGTGGAGTTTTGGAGGAAAATCGCACGTGTTTGGAGTTTGGAGACGTCGACGGGCCAAGCGGAGCAGGACAGGCCGAGTGAGGCAGACAGAGGGCTCGACCGGCCGAGCCAGGATGGACCGGCCGAGCCAAGCCACAGACAGAGAGCTCGACCGGCCGAGCCATATCGACCGGCCGAGCCAAAATGCAACTTTCAGCATTTGGCAGTTTTCAGCATTTGGCAGTTTCCAGCTTCGACCGGGCGAGCCATACTTCGACCGGGCGATCCGAGGCCCTGTTTGCTCATTATAAAAGGGGGGAAAACGGTTATTTTCAAGGGGAATTCATAACCTTTCATAACATTAGATAACCACCTCCTAAATTCTCTCTACGATTCCATTTCCATCTCTTCCAAAACCTATCATGGAGCTAAATCACCAATCCTTGGAAGAGAAGTGAAGATTCAAGGTGGTAGATCAAGGCATACAAATCCAATTGGGGAAGATTCCAATCTCTACTTTTCAAATTGTAATGGATGTAATTGAATTCAACTTTGTATTTGTACAATTGAAAGGTATGATGTTCTAATTCATTTTGGATGTTGATTTGAGTAAGGATGCATGATCATTTGGTTTGAGAATTGTTTGTTTACTTTCCTTTGAGAGCTTGAATTGCACTAGAACTTATTCCTTGCCTCCTAGGTGTAGGTAATAGCCAGCGTAGGAGGTAGTTGACGTGAACGCTGCAGCCAATACGCGGGCGGAATCGTCGTGAATAGTGTAGATTCATACAATTTTAGTTCCAATCCATGTGCGGTGCTAGGTCGTAGGGCAATAATTGACGAACTATTTGGAGTGGTCTAGGGCTTAATAACGTGATGGTTTGCAAGTCTTAGATCATCAACCGTTAGCTCGCCGTGACAAGGGGTTAACGAGTGTAGGGTCGATTGCTCAATCTCCTAGGGATTAAAATGTGTTTACATCAATGATTAACCTAATTTGATTGCATCTACACTCATATCAACATCCTATCTTCCTAATTTGAGAATTTGATTGTCTTGGTTTACCGATTTGGGAAAGTATTGATCAATTGATGATTGTTTGTTTAATTCCATGTTCGTCATATATTGTTAGCATAGGTTTAGATTAAATGCTTAGATTGTTAGAAACTACTCAACGATTGTATCATGCCTAGCTATAGGACTTTGCTATAGTATCTCGGTATTCTAGCGGACGAAGCAGGGAAGGACCTGGATTTGACAAATATTATTCTTGTGTAGTTAGAGGTTTAATTTGATTGAACTTTTAGCCGCATCAAGTTTTGGCGCCGTTGCCGGGGAGTTCATTTAGTAGGTTGCTAGATATTGGGGGAAAAGTGAAGCTTGTAGGTTAGGTGTTTGTGTTTTTGTTTGTGTGAATATTGTACTAACATTTGTTTGATAATTGTTCTAATTTTGTTTTCTTTTGGATTTTTATTTTTGTTGGAGACTTGCCTTTGTTGAACTCTTGTAGGTGTCTAACATGGAGAGACTTATTAATGTGCAAAGGCAATTGGAGGAGATTAGAGACCTCATGATGCAAAGACAAAGACCGCGAATGCCTATCCGAAACGTGTATGAGGAAATGTTTCAATGTAGTAACCAATGGCCGGAGGAAACGTGTATGAGGAAATGCTTCTCAAACGGTAGATATTGTAAAGGAATCTCATGATGATGATTTGTGGAGGAGACAATTAGAGCTCATGCAAGAAGAACTTAAAGTGTTGAAAAGATCAAGGAAAGAGCATGAGGAAAGACAAGAAATAGAGGTGAAGAAAGAAGATGAACCGGCAAGCGAAAGAGAAGTAAGACTTCAAGTTGATGAGGTGAATGAAGATATCAAAGAGCCGGCACAAATTTTTGAAAGTATGGAGAATGATGAGAGTGCGAATATAGATATGAAACCCGAGGAAACATTAGGAGATGGCAAAGAAAACGAGGAAACCGAAGAAATCATTAGTGAAGAGATAATGGGTGTTCATCAAGAGGAGCTTAAGAAGGAAAGCACCGAGGAGACGGTGAAGAACATAGAAGGAGGTAGAATAGAGGAGCTTTCACTTGAAGAAATTCCAACAATACCAGCATTGGAACATTTCATAGAAGAGAAAAAGCCGACAATAAGCAAGGAGAATGAGGATAGGTTGAAGCGGGGAATGTCAACTTGGGAAGTAGGCAAGGTTGAGGAGAGAATGGTGAGTGCATTGGATGAATGGATCAATGAATTTCTTGAAGTCGGGATTAGTTTAGAGAATGTCTTAAGGATCACTTCAAAGAAGAAGCACTCATTCATGCAATTCGAGTTCAATAAGATAATCAATCCTCCTTGGAGAGATGTTAGGGGTGAAAGAAAAATTGCCTTGGACAAATTGCTCCCAAGTAAATGCAGATTAAGGGAGAAAGGTGTATTAAAAACCCACAAGATTTTTGACAATGGGTGATGTGGTAAGGTCGTCTAGCTACCGACGTTAAGGAAGCGCTTGTTGGGAGGCAACCCAACCAATTTTCTTTCTTTTGTTTAATTGCTTCTAGTTGCTTTGATTTTGAATAAATGTCTAGTTTGTTTGTTTTTGTGTTTGTAGGAGGAGCAACAAGATCGAGAGGAGTGACGATGCACCGTCCACCATTTTTGCAAACTTAGTCTCACTTGACTAAGTTTGGGGGGATGTGCCGGTAGCCGGTGCCTCGGTTTATTCTTCTCCATCTCCTATCCTTTATCTTGCATTTAGTTTAGATGTTGGATATTATCCCTTTATTGGATTTGATTCGATTGGGTTGTACCTATATTGATATTCTACCTTGGATGGATTTTTGGATTATGTTCATCTTGATGATATGTATGAATATTTTCATGGGTTTGAGTTTGTTGAACATTGGCTTTGATGGTATGTTTGGTGGAGATAGTGGAAAAACGATTTAATTGTATAGATTTTTGGATAGTGGAATGATGGTGGAAGGAGGTTTTGGAAGTGAATGTGGCTTATACTTGTTATTGTTTGATTGTGATTGTGGAGAGAATCATTAATGAGTTGGCATGATTGAATACTTCCTATTATGCATGGTTTGTGGTTTGGATTATTGGTTTGGTTTGAATGGTGGAACTAGTGGATATTGTCTAATCATTGTTGATATTTGGTTTGTGGAAAGTTTGGTGGATATGAGAGCTTAATTGGTTTGTTTATGCTCAATAGTTTAGTGGTGTTTGTGTTGATTTGTAGTAGGTGCAAATAAGGACTGGAGAGCGGTGATCGTACCTACTGATGGGTAATGTTTTCTATCGTTCTTCCTACCATTTAGTTTTAATTACATTGTGTATGGCATGTAGATTGTTGTTAGGATGTTGTGTGCTTGTGTGTGTGTGATGAACCCGAACTAGACTTGAGATTTAATCATGATTTACTTAGTGGAGTTTGATGTCTACCTCAACTTATGATAGGGCGGAATCTAGTTTTCAAAGCATGTTTTAAGTTTAACTTTTGAATTGCCGAGTTTTGTATGTGGTTAATGCATAGGACTTGACAAAAAGCTGTGAGGTTTGAGCCATGATATTGTCATATCTATTTCGATTGTGAGTGGCAAGATTGAGAGCTTGAGATCTAGAACTTGCATTCGTTCTCTATCTATTGGCATGAGTATGTAACTAGAAAATGATCTTAGGCCATCATTTCTTAGTCCTACCTTTCACACCGGGAGTATAAGGTGGTTGTTATCAGGATTTTGCCTTTCTTATCTTTGATCCCCGTGATTGAGCTTTATTGGTGAATCTTCTTTGATATAATTAGGATCAAGTTTTGGGGGAAAGAGTGTATGAGAGTGAATACGGTGATGAGAGTTGGGTTGGGAATTGATTGAATGTGTATTGATGGAAATGTTGAGGCATGAAAGATATGAAATAAGGGGTTGTTGTTGATCCTAGAAAAATGAGCACCTACAAAATTTTGGTGCAAGTGTTTGGAAAGAGAGGCACCAACAATATGAAAGAATGATGGTGCATTTGAAAAAGGATGAAAAAGAAAAAAATAAGAGAAAGAAAAGGAAAAGGAAAAGAAAATAAAAAAAAAAGAAATATTAAAAGTGTGTGAGAAATGAAAAGCCTCGGAGGTTTGTAATGGTTCGAAACGAACAAGTTTGGGGGTTTCGGGAAATTGAGAAGTTTAGTCACTTTGGCCCAAAACCACCCACCTTCTAGTTAGCCACGTTACAACCCGTGAAAAGACATTTTTGATTCTAGAAACTAACTCATTGTAGTATAGTGGTGAGAATGGATGCAAGCCTATGGAAATCAAGCTCGATATCTTGTGATTGTGTGAAATCTCATCATCCCTAAACACGTGAGGGAGTGTTTTTGTTTCTTGTGTCCAATTTTGATGAGTGGTTCATGTCCTTAGCATTAACCTCGTTACAAAGTTAGGTGATAATCTCGTTTTACTTGAATATGCTAAGATAACTTTGATGAGCTATGAGGTATTGCACGAGGTAGATTAATAACTTTACTTGTTTTGATTGAGGACAATCAAAGGTTTAAGTTTGGGGGATTATGATACGTGCGTAAAATGACCCATATTTCGATGAGTGCGGATGCTTGTTTGTGGCTATTTTACTCCCGTATCATATGTTTTTGTCGTCTTTGGTTGTGTTTTTGTGTTTTGTGTGTTTGATTTGTGTAGGATAGGTTTTGGGCATAAACGAGCATTTTTGGTGGAGTTTTGGAGGAAAATCGCACGTGTTTGGAGTTTGGAGGCGTCGACCGGCCGAGCGAGGCAGACAGAGGGCTCGACCGGCCGAGCCAGGATGGACCGGCTGAGCCAGGCCACAAACAGAGAGCTCGACCGGCTGAGCCATATCGACCGGCCGAGCCAAAACGCAATTTTCAGCATTTGGCAGTTTTCAACATTTGGCAGTTTCCAGCTTCGACCGGGCGAGCCATACTTCGACCGGGCGATCCGAGGCCCTGTTTGCTCATTATAAAAGGGGAAAAAACGATTATTTTCAAGGGGAATTCATAACCTTTCATAACATTAAATAACCACCTACTAAATTCTCTCTACGATTCCATTTCCATCTCTTCCAAAACCTATCAAGGAGCTAAATCACCTATCCTTGGAAGAGAAGTGAAGATTCAAGGTGGTAGATCAAGGCATACAAATCCAATTGGGGAAGATTCCAATCTCTACTTTTCAAATTGTAATGGATGTAATTGAATTCAACTTTGTATTTGTACAATTGAAAGGTATGATGTTCTAATTTATTTTGGATGTTGATTTGAGTAAGGATGCATGATCATTTGGTTTGAGAATTGTTTGTTTACTTTCCTTTGAGAGCTTGAATTTCACTAGAACTTATTCCTTACCTCCTAGGTGTAGGTAATAGCCAGCGTAGGAGGTAGTTGACGTGAACGCTGCAGCCAATACGCGGGCGGAATCGTCGTGAATAGTGTAGATTCATACGATTTTAGTTCCAATCCATGTGCGGTGCTAGGTCGTAGGGCAATAATTGACGAACTATTTGGAGTAGTATAGGGCTTAATAACGTGATGGTTTGCAAGTCTTAGATCATCAACCGTTAGCTCGCCGTGACAAGGGGTTAACGAGTGTAGGGTCGATTGCTCAATCTCCTAGGGATTAAAATGTGTTTACATCAATGATTAACCTAATTTGATTGCGTCTACACTCATATCAACATCCTATCTTCCTGATTTGAGAATTTGATTGTCTTGGTTTACTGATTTGGGAAAGTATTGATCAATTGATGATTGTTTGTTTAATTCCATGTTCGTCATATATTGTTAGCATAGGTTTAGATTAAATGCTTAGATTGTTAGAAACTACTCAACGATTGTATCATGCCTAGCTATAGGACTTTGCTATAGTATCTCGGTATTCTAGCGGACGAAGCAGGGAAGGACCTGGATTTGACAAATATTATTCTTGTGTAGTTAGAGGTTTAATTTGATTGAACTTTTAGTTGCATCATGCATATAGTGACAAGGTTTATGTGCTGGATCCTCTGGATAACATAATTCATTATGCTGAGTGGAGAGATATAATTGACATGTAAGTTTACATTTTAATTAACGAAGTAGATAGACAAAATTTGTTTTCACTTTTTTATTTTATTATAATGTAGGGCTATGAAAATATTCAAAGCTTCGATAGGAAGAAGAGGGACTAAGTTTGACTGGGGAGTCGTCAGGGTAAATGTATCTTACTTGACTTGTTAAAATTGTATATTAAAGCGTTAATTGTTTCTAAAATGATGATCATATTGTGTCCACAACAGCCTGATGAAAACCAATGTGGCTATTATGTCATGCATTATATGAAAGATATCATTGACGGCATTCCTGATTCTCTTCCGTTGACAGATATGGTAATTTGATTTCAACTCTAACCTATTAACGTATTCATTACTTGCAACTATTTATTATCTTTGTGCTTCTATTTTTAATAGTTTAATCAACAAATGTATCATCGAAGTGAAATTGATGAAATTCGTAAGGATTGGAGTGACTTTGTCCAAACTTATTTGGATTGAGATTTGAGGTATGTTGCTATGTTTGAGTTATCGTTTTATGTGATTATTTTTCTTAATCTCAGATTTCTATGTTGCATTATTTATAAATTTGTTAATGTCATCTCGGCTTCAGGTCGTCGAAAATGTCAAAGGGGCAGTGGTAGTCTCCAATATCCATCAAACACTTTGATCGAGCTGCAAGATTTAGCATAGACTAGAAAGACTTCAATTTTAGTTAGCAAACTCTTATTTTTGTAGGAATTTTTATTCTTAACTTTTGTACTGAAATCATGTGTATATTAGTGAGAAAAATTGAAGATTTTATATACTTGTTGCCATCAATGTTATTGTTGTTATTTATGAATTATTATAATTACAGGTTTTTAAAAATTAAATAAAAAACCAATAGAAGACACGGACGGTCGTATCTTCTATAAGCATATAGAAGATGCGGAATTTCGCGTCTTCTATAAGCGTATAGTAGACGACGCAGATGTTCGTGTCTTCTATATGCTTATAGAAGACGCAGAATTTTGCATCTTCTATTAGCAAATCTTGATAGACTACGTATATATAGAAGATGCGGAATCTTGTAATAGAAGACGCGGATTCCGCGTCTTCTATTACCTTTTTTCTTGTAGTGGGAAGACGAGCAAGAGAAAGCCTTCAAGTTACTGAAGTATAAATTGACACATGTCCCTGTACTATCTCTGCCTAACTTTTCTAAAACTTTTGGGATTGAATGTGATGCTTCAAGAGTTGGTATTGGTGAAGTGTTGATGCAGGAAAGGAGGCCCATAGCGTACTTTAGTGAGAAGCTGAATGGAGCCACTTTGAGCTATCCAACATTCGATAAGGAGTTGTATTCATTTTTTAGGGCTTTGAAAACGTGGCAACATAATTTGTAGGTTAAAAAGTTCACCATTCACACCGAACACGAGTCTTTGAAGCACTTCAAGAGTCAACACAAGTTGAATAAGAGGCGTGCACATTGGATGGAGTCTATTGAGACATTTCCATATGTCATCAAGTATAAATAAGGTAAAGAGAATGTTGTGGCTAATGCATTGTCCAGGAGGTATGCCTTGATCTCTACTTTAGATGCTAAATTACTTGGTTTTGAGTGCATAAAGACTTTGTATGGGTCTGATGCTGATTTTGGTGATATTTATGCTTCTTGTGAGACTTCTGCTCATGGAAAATATTTTAGGCATGATGACTATTTGTTTAAAAGAAATAATTTGTGCATCCCTAGATGTTCTTAACGTGAGTTATTACTGTTGGAATCTCATGGTGGAGGTTTGATGGGACATTTTGGTGTTGCTAAACTTTAGCTGTTTTACATGACCATTTCTTTTGGCCACACATGAAACGTGATATTGAGAGAATTTGTGGAAGGTGCCTTACTTGCAAGCAAGCTCAGTCGAGGTCCAGTTCTCATGGTTTGTACACTCCATTGCCTATTCCTGTTACACCTTGGACTGATATTTATATGGATTTTGTGTTGGGACTACCACAGACTAGGTGTGGGAGTGATTCTATCTTTATGGTAGTTGATAGGTTTTCTAATATGGCACATTTTATTCCATGTCATAAGTTTGATGATGCGATCCATATTGCTGCTTTGTTCTTTAGAGAGATTGTGAGATTGCATGGCATTCCTATGTCCATTTTTTCTGATAGAGATGCTAAGTTCTTGAGCTACTTTTGGAAGACTTTGTGGTGTAAGCTGGGCACTAAACTTTTATTTTCTACTACTTTTCATCCACAAACTGATGGTCAAACTGAAGTTAACATAAGACTTTGTGTACTTTGTTGAGGGCTGTGATTAAGAAGAATATTAAGTCATGGGAGGAATGTTTGCCATGCGTTGAGTTTACGTATAATCGTGCTATTCATTCTGCTACTCAATTTTCACCTTTTGAAATTGTGTATAGTTTTAATCCTTTGACTCTACTGAATTTATCTCCATTACCTGTGCAAGAGTATACTAACCTTGATCGCCAAAAAATGTTGGTTTTGTGAAGCAGATTTATGAGAAAGCAAGACTTAATATAGAATGTCGCACAAAGCAGTATGCAAAACAAGCAAATAAAGGACGCAAGAAGGTGGTGTTTGAGCCTAGAGATTGGGTGTGTTTGCATATGTGAAAGGAGAGATTTCCATTGCAATGTCGATCAAAATTATTAACTTAGGGGATGGTCCATTTCAAGTCTTGGAGAGAGTGAATGATAATGCCTATAAATTGGACTTACCAGGTGAGTATAATGTGAATGCGACATTCAATGTTTCTGATTTAAGTCCTTTTGATGAGGGTGAATCCTTTTCAAGAGGAGGGGAATGATGGAGCCTGAGGTGCAGTTCGAGAGCAAGATCCAGTCCATATTCCTAGTGCACCTATGATGAGAGCTAGGGTCAAGAAGCTAAGAGATGGATTGCAGTTCGGATTAAAGAGATTTGGGCTCAAGAGTTATTCAAGAAGTCCATCGGTGTTGACAATCAAATTGGGCCAAGATTGTTTAATTAAATTATGACATCTAGGCTTAATTGATTTGTTTTGTGCTTAGTTACTATTAATTTCGAATTTTAAGTTATTAGACTTTATTTGCTTTCCAGATGTTATTTTCGTGAAAGATTTGATATGTTTTCAGATTTATTTTCCTAGATAGATTAGGATTAGAAATTTAATTTTTCACACTATAAATAGGGCTGCAGATTTTCTAACATACTCAGTTTTCGGTTTAATAATATTCGTGAGTTTAATTCTCCAATTAACTGAAAGCTCA
>JAPKLW010001051.1:0-48643 GCA_026898455.1 Plectranthus barbatus | reverse complement strand
GTTTTCAGTTTAATAATATTCGTGAGTTTAATTCTCCAATTAACTGAGAGCTCAAGGGTTTCTGTAGATTACCTTGAAATTCGAATTGACTTATCAACCGGATTTACACATCCGATTGTGGAGTCTACTGTAGATTACCTTGAAATTCGAATTGACTTATCAACTGGATTTACACATCCGATTGTGGAGTCTACACCAGTTTTGCATCATGAATGCTTCAACTTCTTGGGGTCTATATGAGATTCTTCTGGAATATGTCATTTGAAGTGTCGAGTTTAGGGTTGTTCATGGTTTGGCCGAAATTGGTCAAACCAGGTTAATTTCGTCAGTTTGAAATTTAATTTTTAAACTGACGGTTTGAAAATTTTAAAATCGGTTAAATTTGATTTGGTTACGGTTTGGAGACTCAAACCGGCTGCATCGGCCGGACCGGTCTTATTTATATGTATATATATATTAAATATATTATAATTAATTAATATAATTTGTAGTTTCTACTTTTTCATACAATCAACCTATGTTTAAATTTCTTGGCAACATACTCTAGTTTTAGTTTTAATTTTTTTATCAAAAGACAAAAATTAACTAATAAGTATTAACATTAATTATTATTTTATATAATTTCTTTAAGATAAATTAAGTATGAACATTTTTATTATAATTTTACACGTCTCTTTTGATTTTACATTTGAATTTTAAGATTATAATTTTAATACAATTGATCCATGTGTTTCTTTTGGTTTTACATTAAATTATAAACATAAGATTTTTAAAATTAAAATTACATTATTATAAGTAGTAACAAATAATAGAAATCAATTGAATTATATTTAGGCCCTAGTTTTCTACAAATTATAGTAGATTATTGAAAGTTGAAACATATTTCATTTCAAATCATCAAACAATTGGACCAAACCATTTTTATACGGTTTAGCCGGTTTGGTTTGGAAAATTTTCAAACCGTACCTATTGGTTTAGCCGAGATTTTTCTTCCAAACAAACCAAAATGGGCCGCGAACATCCCTAGTTGAGTTATGGTTTCTGGACTTCCAACCTATTGTTTGTTCTATTCAAGTTCCATTCGAGTCATTTTCACGTCGTGTCAACTCTCGATCCTGGGCTACGATTCTTATTCCTCCAACGAGGATCGCATCCCTAACCCTATAGGACCACAGTTACTCGGGGACCTAAAGCATAATATGTGCTTTGCAGGAATAGGTACATGCTTATCAGCTTTAGAGACAAAAGAATGATTGGATTCTTGACAATGGGTGCTCTGCTCACATGATAGGAGAAAGAAATCTTCTCTCAGATCTCATAATGGTCAGAGGACCACCGATCATGTTTGGTGATAACTCTAAGGGAAGAGTTATTGTAAAGGGATGTCTGGAACAGAATGGAATCATCATCAAGAATGTATCCTTAGTCACGAACTTGAAGCATCACCTACTAAGCATCAGTCATCTTAGTGAGAGTGGTCATGTCGTTTCCTTTGACGAATCAGAATGTCAAATTAGAGATAAAGCCTCAAAGGAATTCAAGCTCAGAGGCATAAGGAAATAATTCTTTTATGTGGTAGACTGGCAGAGTGGTATAACAAATTCATGATTTATGGTCACCAGCTCAAGAGAGTCAAATTGGTTGTGGCACAAAAGATTAAGTCATCTAAACTTCAAGAAGATTAACCACTTAGCCAAGCATGAGCTAGTAGAAGGTCTGTCCAAGGGTGTCTTCAAGAAAGAAGGAATCTGCAGAGCATGCCAACAAGGAAAGCAGACCAAAGCATCCTTCAAGAACAAGCGAGTTAGTGCAAGCACAAAGAGAGTTTTGGAACTTGACACCACCCACAATCAGAGGAGAAAAGTACACTCTTGTAGTTGTGGACGACTACTCGAGATATACATTGGTGAGGATTCTCAAGACCAAGGACGAAGTGAAGATGACACTTCCAGAATTATTCATGCTCGTCCAAAATGAACGGAGTCACAATTAAGAGGATCATATTGGACAACGACACTCAGTTCTGCAAGGGGCCACTTATGGATTTCTGTGTTGAAGCTGGAATTGGACATGAGAAATAAGCTCCTAGGACGCTAAAACAGAATGGTCTAGCAGAAAGAAGAAATAGAACGCTCAAAGAAGCTGTGCAAACTATGCTGGTAGAGACCAGTTTGAGCAAAAGATATTGGGGAGAAGTTGTAATCAAAGCATGCTATGCACAGAACAGAAACGGACTCAACAATCGGCTACACAAAACCCCCTACGAGGTCTATCATGCTCGTAAGCCTTCCTTAGCTTATCTTCATGCTTTTGGTTGTCCATGTTATATTCACAAAAATGGGAAGTCAAATTTAAATAAATTTTCTCCCAAAGCTAATGAAGGTGTGTTCCTAGGATATGAGCATCCTTCTCACAAGGGATACAAGGCACTTAACAAGACCACTGGGCTTGTTGAAATAGCATGCAATGTTATTTTTTATGAAGCTACTTTAGTGTGCAGGACCATGAAAGAACATGTTGGGGATGTTCATAAGTTAAATGATGTCAATGGAAAATCGGGCTAAGAAGATTCAAATTATGAACCGATTGACCTGACTAGATCTATGAGTGAATCATCTTCACAACCAGTTTCCTTGATTGGTGAAAAAAAAGTCGAGAGGGCCGGTGATGCTAATGAACTTGTTGAGCCTTGAATTCCATTTCCCTAAACAAGAACACAAATCTAGGGGGAATCCAACCTGAAGTATTTGAACCTAAAGAAGAAGATCCAGAAGAAAAGACTCCAGAGACAAAACTAGAAGATCATGAAGATCTAACTGGCGAGTTAGGAACTGCTGAAACTAAAACCGGAAATATAGAAATTGATGATGTCATCATCCCAGTTTCTAAGAGTTTGCAGGATGGCGAAGAACAATCTATAGAAAAACCAGTTTCAGAATCGGCACCAGATTGGATCAAGCAAGCAGATGATCAACCAATTCGTGAAGGAGAGATTGTAGTGTATGACTTCCATCTCTCAGAGGTCCCAGTTGCTAGAATTCACACTATAGAACCATTCGTACAACCAATTGAAGTTGAGTTTCACCAACCTAAATGGATTAAAAATCACCCAAAAGATGTTGTGTTGGATGATGTTGTGAATCCCGTCTGAATGAGGCATAAAAAAGCATTGGTTACATGCTTTATATCCCAATCAGAGCTAACAAATATTGGAGAAGTTCTAAAGTCGCTATATTGGATCAACAAGATGCAAGAGGAACTTTCAGAATTCACTCGCAACAATGTTTGGTACTGAGTAGATAGGCTTACTCATCAATCTGTGATAGGCACCAAGTGGGTCTTCAAGAACAAGTAGGATGAAAATGGTAACATAATCAGAAACAAGGCGAGACTAATTACCAAAGGAATGCACAATGTGACGGCGTCGACTTTGGTGAGACCTTTGCACCAGTTGCTAGACTGGAAGCAATTAGGTTGTTCTTAACCTATGCTTTGTATCACAACTTCCCAGTCTATCAGATGGGCGTGAAGTATGTGTTTGTGAATAGAGAACTCAAAAAGGCGGTATATGTTGAGCAACCCCCTGGTTTTGAGCAAGACACTAAGGTCTACAAGCTGCGGAAGACGTTATATGGATTAAAGCAGGCACCGCGAGCTTGGTACGAGACACTGTCTAAGTTTTCGTTACGGAATGCCTTGCAAAAATGGAAGATCGACAGGACTCTCTTCCTTATCAAAGACGTTGAGGACATCCTATTAATCCAAGTATATGTGGATGATATCATATTTGGATCAAGGAACTCGTCCATGTATGAGACGTTTGCCCAACTTATGCAAAGTAATTTCCAGATGAGTATGATAGGCAAAATGATGTATTTCCTTGGACTTCATGTTCATCAATCTTCCAAGGGAGTTTTCATACGTCAGAGGAAGTGCGCGAAGGACCTCATCAACAAGTTATGTCTGAATAAGATAAAGACACTCAGAATTACGATGAGTCCAAGTTCTCAAATCACACTGGATGAAGAAGGAAAACCAGTTGACCCAACCAGATTCAGAGGCATCATTGGATCCTTGCTATATCTGACAGCTAGCAGACCATATATATCTTATGTTGTTAGATTATGTGCGAGATTTCAACCCAATCCAAAGAAATAGCACATTGAGGTTGCCAAAAGGATCGTGAGATACTTGAGGTACACCGAATCACTAGGAATTTGGTATCCTAGATGTGATGAGATTACTCTCAGTGCTTATTTAGATTCATACTTTAGAGGATGCCAAATTGATCGCAAAAGTACCAGTGGTACATGTCCGTTTCTGGTTCATAAATTAATAAGCTGGTTTAGAATTAAGCAACACTCTATTGCAACCTCGACAACAGAAGCTGAATATGTCGGCGCTGCAAGTTGTTATGCTCAAATTTTATGGATTAAGCAATTGATAGGTTATGATGTCAATTCGAGTTGCGTGTCGATCTATTGTGATAACAATAGTGCATGTGCATCACGAAGAATCCAGATCATCATTCAAGAACTAAGCACATTGACATTCGACATCATTTCATTCGAGACCACTAGCTTAGTGTGTCTCTCGATTATCTCTAGTTTGTGCAAAAGATATAAAGTCCGGTATAGGATACCATTTGAGTTGTAATAGAGCCCATCAAGACAAACTGGAAATCCTCCAGTTTGGTCTCACAAGGTGATAGAAGAAACTGGCTACATTCTTTAGCACCAGTTTGGAGAATCCGCATGAAGAAAACTGGATGGCGTCACAAGCTTGAAATTGGCCAAGTTTCACTCACACCTATCACTCTCGCACACAGAAACACAGAGAACAAGTCAGGAGGAATCCTCTTAAAGTCTAGACTTTAAGAATGGCGATCACTTAAAGTCTGAAGATCCTGATGTTGGACCAGTTTTGATTCATCGGACTGACTAGAAGAGCCATTTTGACACATCGTACGATGTTAACATCCTGTGTTAGAAAAGCATGAGATGATGCAGACTTTGTGCAAAAGCAACCTGTCCTTTGCAGAAGAGAGGCACCGATTGGACTTCATCTGAAGTGTCTCTCAATGACTACATTTTCAAACTTCTTACACTTCATCTATAAATAGACGGAGTGTCCCCAGAAGAAAAGTTCTGAACGCTCTAACGATCTATAGATCTATTAAAATTTCTTCACTAACCGAACATTCGAAATTACTCAAAGCCTTCAAACGTTCAAGGCTATTCCATAGCTTACCGTGTGTCATCTTGGACAAGAGGGTTGTTGCTATCTAAGTACAACACAATAGTCACAACTCTTCTCCAAACTCTGATTCTCACGGGCGTCTAGCCAAAAGGATCGGCGGTTCTGGGAAGAACCTTAAAGTTCCCAAATTCCAGAGATGCAGGCTACGTGGTGTGCCCACAATCTGCGAGGCAGATGAAGCAGCGGTAGAGGCGAGTGAGCAAGTGGATTGGTGGACGCTGACATTCATCAGCTTGCAATAGATCGTGAGAACCCTTATATTCCAAAATCTAGTGTATTCCAGACTAAAGGTCTGAAGAGAGGACGTATGATTTTTGTGTCCGAACCTCTATAAATTCTTATGCATTTACTGCTCTACTTACTTTCTCATAAGAATTCAAAACTCAATATTATCTAAGTGTTGAAGTATACTTGAAACATGAACTATATTACAAACTCGCTAATTTTAAGTTTTCAGAGATACAAACTGGTGAGTAACAACCAGTTTGTGTGTGCAAGATTTCGTCTAAAATTTCCACTACGTGTACCAAAACTCTGATCTCGGAACGAACATATTGGACTTAAACCATTTATCCCGAGTTTTCGACAATATGATGACAATTTGGCCCAGAACCCTTGTGCGGTTTCATGATGTTTGAAACTTAACTCAAAAAAAACTCCCTCCGTTCTGATTATGCGGTTCAGTTTGATGTTGCACGTTTGTAAAAAAATTATTTAATAATTAAACATACTTCCAACATTACCCTTATTTAAAGCATAAATTAACCTCTCATTTTCATAATATTATATTTAATATTCTCATTTTCCAAATTAATTCAAGGATGTAATTGTAAATTATCAAAAAATAAAATACCAAGTATAGAAATTGGACCATATAATAAGAACTTTCTAAAATAATAATTCGAACCAAATAATTAGAATGGAGGGAGTACCTAAACTGGCGTTTTTAGTAGAGAAATGAGAAAGAGGTGATGATTTAAAAGAACTTATATAAAAGTATTTATATATGAGATCTATATTCTTAAATTATGAAGATCTTAAATTAAGATGTTTAAGTTAATTAACAGTAAAAAAATGGTGGGGGGACGTGGCCCACGTGGCCAACGTTGTGCATGCAATTAATTATAAGAGGTCTAAAGTTTTTGTCATTAATTCAAAAACATTATTAGCATTTCTATCAATATGTTGAATGTATCTCTTGTAAATGCAATTATTTTATTTAATGATAGAGACATTCTCTTTGTCTTCTTTGTGATAGGAAAAAGCCTACATGTCGTTTGTAATATCCTATGTCATAATTAGTAAATTATTTAGAGAAATTATATTAACAAAAAATAACTTTTAAATCCAAATGCATTTAAGGCTTTCAAAATACTTTACAAATCACTATTCCCAGTTAATATAACATAACACGTGCACATATTTAACGAGTATTATCAATCTAGAATATGAAATGGTAGTTTAGTAATTAATTTATGAATTTATGCTTTAATTATTAATTCTAAAATTCAGAACTCAATTTATTATAGAGTTCTCAATTAAGGATCCTTATATAAGATCCTAGATTGAGGATTTTAGAAATTTTGAATCTTGAATTAAAAATTATCTTTCTGATTCTACAACTAAACTATCTTTAAATCTAGGATTTATAATTCTTTTAAATTAATTTAAAAGAAGACCTATAGTTTAAAGCTACCCCTTAAATGTCACGTGCAAAGAAAAAGCAAACTGAACTTTTTGTGAAGTTTTCTGCTTTGCAAGATCTTCTTCGAATGTAGCATGCAAGTTGAAAACACAATTAATTTTAGTGTTTTGGGAATAGATGAAATGGATTTTAAATTTGTTCGAAATATCCAATCTGACTATTTTCCTACCTAATTAATGAGTGTAATGTGCAACACAAAAATCAAGATATTACTAGGCACTAACCGATCTACATTTATGTAAAGGGCTTCAGTCCTCCTTAATCTATTTTTATTTTTATAGTATGATTATTCGATTATTTCATTATAAAGTCCCATTTATCGAGAATCGATTAAGAAGAGCGTAATAAAGAATTGAGGATGAAGATGATCTACAATAATTTTTTTATTTTACTCAATTTTCAAAATATTTTCTTGTTCGGTAAAATTTGATGTTAGGTTTTTTTTTTTTTTTAGAATTCCTTTCTTACTTTTTTATATTTTGGTGGGTCAAAGATTATAAGTGTAGAGAAAATTATCTCTTATTTCACTCAATAAAATACAATTACAGAAGTTGTTTTCATAGTAGAGAAAAACATATCTAATCTAGAAATAATGAAAGATATACAAATCTATATACAAAGATATCTAATATCTAATATCTTAACACGCGGCCCCCCCCCCGCAAGCGAAGACGAAGATAGCCGAAGCTTGGATCGAAAATCTTCAAATAGTGTGCCGGACAAACTCTTTGTAAAAATGTCAGCAATCTGATCCTCAGATGGAATGAATCGAGTAACAAGCTGCTGTGAATCAACCAATTCCCGGACAAAGTGATAGTCTATATCAATATGCTTAGACCGTTTGTGGGAGACGGGATTCTGAGTAAGGAACAAAGCGCTTGAATTGTCGGAATAGAGAACCGGTGGCGATGGAACATCGATGTGAAGATCACGAAGAACATTCGAAATCCAACGGATTTCCGAAGCTGTATTGGCAATAGCTCGGTACTCCGATTCGCAACTGGACAGGGAAACTGTAGGTTGTTTCTTTGCGCTCCAGGAAATAAGGTTCGGGCCCAAGAAAATAGAGTAACCATAGGTGGATTGCCTAGTGTCAGTGCATCGAGCCCAATCGGCATCAGAATAGCCGACAAGAGTAGGCGCGCCGTGGGTGAAGGAAAGGCCGAAATCCACTGTGCCTTTTACATAACGTAGCATCCATTTTACCGCAGCAAAGTGATCAACGATAGGCTGTTGCTGAAATTGGCTGAGTGTATTTACTGAATAGGCCAGATCAGGGCGAGTAATGGTGAGATACTGGAGAGCACCTACAAGAGACCGATAAAGAGTTGGATCGTCAAACGGCGGACTGTCTCTAGAGAAAGTCACGCCCGGAGCTAAAGGAGTGGGTGCTAGTTTCGCATGCAACATGTCCAAACGCTTTAATATGTCAAGAGCATACTTAGTCTGACAGAGAAATAGCCTATCCGAAGGATAATAAGCTTCCAATCCGAGAAAATACCCAAGGCGACCAAGATTCTTCGTAGAAAACTCCGAATTTAGTCGATTCATAAGTTGAGAGACAGCGAAAGGAGTATTTTCCGTGATAATGGTGTCTGAGGAGCTGCAGCAGAAACCAAGAGTAATAAGAAAATTGCGAAAACATTGATACCAGGCGAGGGGTGCTTGGCGAAGACCATAGAGAGCTTTCTGTAGGCGACACACAAACGATGGATGCGAGGGGTCAACAAAACCCGGAGGTTGCGCCATGAAGACCGGAGTGGATAGTGTGCCGTTTAAGAACGCGTTTTTGACATCCAATTGATGAAGTGGCCAAGAGTTAATAACTGCAATAGATAAGACAATTCGAATAGTCGTAGCTTTGACAACTGGACTAAACGTGTGAGTGAAATCAAAACCAGGAACTTGACTAAAACCCTGAGCAACTAGTCGAGCTTTAAAGCGATCAATAGAACCATCAGCAAGAAGTTTAGTACGATATACCCATTTGGACCCCACAATATTTGTATTTGGTGGTCTAGGAACCAATGTCCAAGTTTTGTTGTCATGAAGAGCCTGCATTTCCTCACGCATTGCCTGTACCCATTCGGGAACCTTTAGAGCTGATTTAATCCCACGTGGTTCCGGAAGTGCTGTAGAAGCCGAAAAAATAGAAATTGTATTAATGTCAATCGGGTACTTAGGTTTAAAAATACCGGATTGTGAGCGTGTGCGCATCTGATGCGTGCGGGGAGCTGGTAGCGGGTTCTCTGGCGGCAAATCAGGAGGCGGGTCGGCGATCGACGGCACAGCAGCGGGAGGAGGAACTGGAGTAAGTGCGAGTTCAGGGGGACAGACCGGACATGGATGAGGCGGTGAAGCCAAGTGAGCTGGCGATGGAGAGAGATCTGAACTAGAGGACGCTATGGATTTATCAAAATATCGGGAGAGCGATAACCTAGAGAAGGGTGTCTCGGTGCTAGTTTTGACAAATGGAAAGTATGACTCGTCAAATATGGCATGACGGGTAATATATGTACGGGATGATGATACAGAGAGGCAGCGGTAACCTTTATGAGTAGAGCTATAATCGAGAAAAACACAAGGCAGACTACGAGGCTGAAACTTGGTTTTATTGTAGTCACGGAGACAAGGATAGACTCTACAGCCGAAAGGATGAAACGACTCATAGGAGGGTTTGTGACCATATAAAATTTCAAATGGCAATTTTTGACCTAAGTCTATAGCAGGAAGACGATTGATTGTGTAAACGGCAGTACTAAAGGCATCTACCCAAAAATGTAAAGGCACGGACGAATGAAAGAGAAGAGTGAGCCCCATTTCAGTGATGTGACGATGTTTTCTGTTGGGAAATTATTCCTAAAATCTCCCTTAGGATTCATTTGTAAAAGGTTTTGTTGAATCAAACCTTAGCATTTGGTCGATCATTTGCTGAATTCTAGATAAGTCTAGCATATCATGTAATGTCCTGTATAGGTCATCTATTGAGTTGTAATAGACTAGCAGACATCGAAGGAAAGCGTTTGCTAGAAGACGTGCGCTATTCCTAGCAGACATCGAAGGAAAGCGTTTGCTAGAAGACGTGCGCTATTCCTAGCAGACATCGAAGAAAAGCGTTTGCTAGAAGACTTACGCAATTCCTAGCAGATATCGAAGGACAGCGTCTGCTAGAAGACATGTGTTAGCAGAATGCTAAGGCTTTAGCATTTGCTAATAAATCCTGAAGGATGCTAGCAGAATAGAAGTCAAAGGTTTGAGTGTCAACGGAAATATTCAGCAAATCAAGATAAATAGCATAGCAGAATGTCAAAGGATGAAGCTTTACTGCCGTTCTGACAAAAAGTACACACAAAGGATGAAAATTTCCCTAAGAAGCTCGGAAAGTACAGATCGAGAACAAAAAGCGACTGAACAAGTCTTATCACTCTCGGACAAAAAGAAAAGTTGTGTCTAACGGATATGGAGATTCAAGATTTGAATCTCCACCTATAAAAGGAAGATCCAAAAGAGAAAGACGACTACTACTACTGCTTTTCTCACTTCAGATATTCACGAACACTCAAAGCAAAAAGATTCCTTTGACAAAGTGAACAAAGAAAAAGTAGTCAGTTGAGAGCATTGTGAAAGGATATTAAAAGCTCTCAACAACCAGGAGTGTCGCTCATTGATTTACTGACACTCCATTGGAGATATTCTTGAGTGTATTCAAGAACTCTCAATCATTGGGATTCCTTTCTTTTCAGAAAGAATCTAACAGTCGAACACCTGATAAGGTTTAGACTCAGACGGGCACTTAGCCATATTCAAGGAAAGTCAGGAAGTGACTATAAAACTTCCAAATCAGGCAAGGCAGGAGTTTCGAAGGTGTGCCCTTGACCCAGCCGAACCATCATCTGAGGAGTCCAGATTATCGGAGGATAGCTGTCAAGTAGCCAGGCCGAAAGCTCACTGCCTACTTAACTGTAAAAGGCGAATCCTTGTAATCTGTATACTTACTTAGTGAATTCTTAGCGTATCGGCTAAGGAGTGGACGTAGATCTTGTTGGATCGAACCACTATAAATCCTGTGTTTTGAATAAATTCTCAATAAATTCTCGGAGAATGTCACCATGGAATAACCGTGGGGTGGCCGTGACAAATTGAGTCAATCCACTTCGGTTGAGTTTTAACATAACAGTCTCCGCCACGATGCAGTCATTATCATACAGAGAATACAAGCCAGACTCATGGAGAATCTGGTTACGACGCACTTCCAGAGATTGACCTGGCGAATCCATTTTTTTCTAAGATAATTTTGGAAATAAGCAATGACGAAGAATTCAGTCAATGGCACTTATGTTGATAGGTTCCTCACAAGAAGGGTATTTATAAAGGGGATAATAAAAATCGATTGAAGTCGTAATTGGTCATCTGCTATGTGTTTCATACACATAAACGGCTGCGATGTTTTGTCAAATGCCACGTCAGGGCACTCAAGTGTGTCTTGGAAAAACAACCGACGGATGAAAGGACGTACGCATTCAAGGCCGTCGATTCATCTGACAGGAGTCTCCCAACTGTTAGATCTCGCATCTAGAATTTGGAAAGTTTGCTAGACTTTTGAGCGTTTGGGTGTTTACTGAGCAGTCAGCAAATGGTTTGGATTTGCTAAGTTAACCTATCTGCTAGGAAGTTTGCAACATTGTAAACGGAGGTTTACTCAGCAAATTAACAAAGTTGCATTCTTGCTATATACCATTAATGCTCAGGAACGTGGATGATGTTGCATATTTTGTCAAGAGGATGAGAAATGAAAATTTCGTCATTTCAATATATTTGATCATCTACAAAAATTATTTACACGACGAGAAAGGATTACATATAAGGTGGCAAAGGTCTAAAAGGATAAAAATCTATCTCCCGAAGGTTCGTGGGAACGAGAGTGAGATCCTGGAATCTCTGCTCTAGCAGCCAACTTAATGGCATTCCGTAGGGAAGATGAAGATGTGGGCAGTTCTGGACACTTTGCTGCACTTTTTGAAAGACGAAGGCCGCCCAGTCGACCTCCGCACGATCATCGATCGCCATCATGGTTTTCCAAATCTCGCGAGAGAAAATCATATCATCAGGATTTTCTCCAACGATCATACCGCTAACAATTTTAAAGAGAACCTTGTATTAAGTTTGCAAGCGATATGCTGAGGGAGTTGGAGAGAAGTCAAACTCAGGAGAAGCTCTCCACCTCATCCACGACGTCCATTCAGGGGCTATCTCATCACTACGATAATTCATAACAGAAATAGGACCTCTCGGCAGGCCAAACTCTGAAGCGAAGGTGTCAGCAGTCCACCTCACTAACTGGTTTCTGAAGACACCAACAATGGAGTCTCCAATAGACTCACTAGATCGGATGAAGCACCGAAGATGCTCTCCTCTCTGGAATATATGAGGAGTAAGAGACACAAATCTGCCTAAACTGCTGGCATGAAGACGTGTCATCGTCATTTCAGCTACTTGGTATTCTGCTTCATATTCTTCGTATAAACCAGAATCACACAGGATTCTATGTCTGGGAACAAAGAGCGCATGGGCTGGTTCCATATTTGTTTCTGGAGAAAAAGTTTTTTTTTGAGAAAATGAGAAGAAAAGGCAAAGTTCGCAAGAAGGCGCATCAAACATATCTCAAGATCATGCTATTTATAGAGATAATTATATTTACTGTTCATCTTGGAATTCGAACGGTTGCTCTGCTGAAGATCTCATCCAGACGCGGGAGATTGCGTCGTGTAAAGAGGTGCATTTAATGTGCGCAGACGGCGGCGACGAATGAGGTCTTAACACGTCGCCAGCACTCGAGTTCTGGAGAACGTGCGTACTCGCACGATTTGACTACTTTCCCCAACCGTTGATTGCAATTGAAAAGATGCAATCTTCACCGTCGATTTAATCTCGTGTTCCGAAATCTTCTATACACTAGATTGATTTCAAATCTCTATCATTTTGAAACCCTTCGCCTTTTTCTTCTTCTTCTCAAAACCTTTTCAGAAATTCCTAAATCTCTGAATTCTCAACAATGGCGTCAAATCCCAACTCTCCAAATACTCTAAACACAGAACCAAATCACCCTGAATCACCACAAGCCATTAACCCAGAAGATTTCATTTCATCATCTCCACTGAAACTACCCACCTTCATTTACCCACAGATTGCCGGTACCCCACTGCATGCCCGACATGCACCCGAGTTCACTGGCATAGAAAAGAAAGAGGATATCGATGAATCCATCCCCTATAGCAAACTTGTCTTTTTGGCCCGGAAGAAGGAGTTATCAGGCCATACAAGGGAGCAAAGGCGTCTGGCGCAGATTATGAAGGACAGAATTCTATATATGCCTCTCGCCACCAAACATATTCCAAAGTAGATCTTGGATCTACTTGACTCCGAGTTATTGGTAAAATACCTCTCCGCTGAACCTATTCGATTTCACCCTCATATGGTTTCAGAATTTTATGCAAGGGCTGTTATGAGCGATGATCAAAAATCCTTCAAAACTAGCATATATGGAAATATTGTGGAAGTCAGTGCTGACTTACTATCTAGAATGTTTGGTCTTCAAAATTATGGACCCAAGATATCTCAATACAAGATGAATGACCTTGCCGAAATGGAGAGACGGTGGAATCTTTGGAAGAAACCAGGGGAATTGAAAGCCAAGAAAGGACAGGCGATTGCCTTCAAGGTTGCTACACCAATCAATACTCTGTCTGATGAGTACAAACTTCTAGCGGAGATAGTAATCAAAATGCTTCAATGTGATGCTGGTTCGTACTCCGAACTATCTGCCAAGAAGTACTCTGTTATGATCGCTGGTCGATAACATTAAGGGTAATTGGGCAGAATTCTTTTTTGAGCGATGGGCTGAACATGCTCGGAAGAATGATCACATGGCAGTAGATGGAACGTTCTCGTCGAACGTGAATTTTGGGTTGAAGATTAGTAAATACTTAGAGATGTTATTCACCAATACGAGAGTTGATCGTAGTGAAAGTCTACTTCCTACAGACTACATCCCTGCAACACGGAAGGAGCCCAAGCCTGTGAGTAGTCGACACCCTCGGAAGTTGACAGGGAAGTCTAATGTAGACAAAGACAAACCCACATCTCCTGAAGAACCTGATGCTTCTACATTAGCTCCTCAAATCTTGCAGTCTGCCATTCCCATGTCTGCTGAAGAGATTGCTCTATTAAAGACAAACTCTGAGACAGATCACTGCTTCAAAAATCTCGAGGAGATTGAGAAATTGGGAAACTTACCTGTTGATCAAATCAATGAGATAATGTCTGCAAAGGAAGCCGAACAGCTTCCACCTACTATTGGGGCTATGGCTATACCAATTCCAACGAAGAAGAGAACCAAAGTCACCTCTCTTGCACCGAAAGCAAAGAAGAAGACCAGGAGAAAGTTGGAGCTACTCTCTGAAGACACCGCTAAAGAAGCTGCTGACATTGCAGCTGAGAAGATGTCTGCTAAAGGCACAACAGAGGACCCTGCTGAAAGTGATCCGGAATACATTCCCAGATCTTCCAGTACCAAAGAAGAGCGTCCTCAGGGAGGAAGAAGAACTAAGAGACAGCGCTTGGCTGAACTTAAAGAGCGTGAGAAGAAAGAATACATGAAATTCATTACTGAAATGATGTTCGAAGGAAGAGACAGGAATTACGAACGAGTCAAGTCAGCCGCTGAAGAATTTAAGGCTCAGAAGAAAGCCGCCCAACAGGCACTGATGGAAGAACAAGCTGCCAAGAAAGGGAAAGGCATCGTAGACGAAAGAATCTCTGTTCCCATTCCCCCAATCAGCAATGAAGGAGCAATCATATCCTCACAAGATGCCATGTCAGATGAAGAACTTGATAAGGTTATTCATGAAGGCAGATTCAATGAAGTAAGGTCGATTGTGGACTTAAACAGTAGTTCTGATGAAGAACATCATGCAACATTCAGACGACTTCCAGGGAACCCAGATGCAGGTCCTTCTGGATGTGAGGAAGAGGGAAGTCATGCTAGAGAAGATTCTACTGAGCAGGTTGAATACATGGAGGGTGGCTCATCAGCTAAACATGAGATTTACCAATCACAGCTTGCTGAGAATGACACAGGATCTCTACAGATTACTGTCGAGGAATCAACTGCTAGATGTGAAGGTGTGATTCCTGATGAAATATCTCACACAGAAGACAAAGAGTCCACAGGCATATATGATGCTAAATCTCTGACGTTGATCTCATCAAAAGGCATGGATCCACTTCGATTCGCACTCATAAGAAGCAAAGCAAATCCTGATTTTGATTCGATGGGTCAAGAAATTGATGAATTTGTATCCTTGATGATAGAGGAGGAAATAAAAGGAGTTTTTGCTGGAGTATTGCAAGAAGATACTCCTGAAGGAAAGATATTGGGAGAAGAGTTCAGACGATGGAAGAAGTATGACTACATCTCTCATGAACTCGGTATGGAGGAAAGAGAGATAATGATGGCATGGAAGGGAGTGAATTTTTGGAAGCATGAAGAGTTGTGGGCAAACGAATGGATGGATCAATCTCCTTGCACAAAGCAATATTCTGATAAGGCTGTCAGCGAGAGACTTCAATTAATTGAAGCTCATAGGAGAACGTCCTCTCCTCGTTCTTTGCCAAAATCAACTTTTGCTCCCGACGATGTAACTATTGGACACATACAACTCTCTAAACGTCAAGCCGAAGGTGCTGCTGAATACAAGAAATACCTAGCCGAACTCCCTATGCTCGAAGAATTACGGCATCAAGTCCGATTGGCTATGGCAATAGCGTACAAATATCAAACGTTAGAGATTGTCGCCTATCATCAGGACAGAGAGGAAGAATTGCAAGCCTACATGTTAGCATTCTCTATAGCAGAAGCGAAGAAACTTGAGGAAGCTGAGAACGCTGCTGCTGAAGCAGAGTTTCAAAAAGAGATTGAAGAGGATATACATCTGCTAGTCAGCGCTGCTGCTGAAGCAGAATTTCAAAGAGGGATCGAGGAGACAATACTTTTGCTAGTCACCTCTGATCAAAGAGAAACCGCTAACACAGAAAGGACAGAGGTAGTCATGGAAGAAATTTCCACTTCCACTGCTAGGAGTCAAGCAGTCATCATCCCTACCACTTCATCCTTCCTCGCTACTCCGATTAGCACGCTTCATCTTCCAACATATCTAAACTCCGTTGTTCAAATGGTCGTTCAAAGTGCTGTGTCTACTATATCTGAGAGAATGGTGATTGAAGCCACGGATATACGAAGGGAAATTGCGGAAGTCAAATCCAATGTTGATACCATGACGGCCAGGGTGGATACAGTCGAGTCCAACATTTCCTCTGTCAAGGATTCTGTACAAGAAATAAAGACAGACGTAGCAGAACACAAACAGCGAGTGGATTCCAAGGTGAACTCTTTTTCTTCCAGACTTTTGGATGCAATCAAAGAGGGGGAAGAAAGAAGGGCTGCTGAAGCCGTTGAGAGGAAGAAAGCGAAGGAAGCCAGAGCCGCTGCAAAAGAAGAACAAAGAAGAATTCTTGAAGCTGCAAAAGAAGAACAGAGGAGAATTCGTGAAGAATTCAAACGGAAAGAAGTTGAGCTCAAACAAAAAGAAACAGAAGCAAAAATCAAGATGCTCGAAGAAGAGAATGAGCGGTTGGCCAAGGATCTGGAAACAGAGGCTGCTGAACGTGCATCTGCTAAGGAGCTTCTAGACAAATTCGTGGAGCTAGCCTCAAACAAATTCGATGAATTTGACAAGATAAAGAAACCTGCTCCAGACTCCTGAGTTCATACGTTCCTCTGGTATTTTTTTTCTTTCTTGCTAGCTCTTATTTTGTCTCCGTCTAATCATTTTTCATTGTACTTGTAATTGATATATCATATGAATGAAAATTGATCAGACAGAGACAACCTATCATTGTCAATCTCTGATTTTCACCGTGTTTCTTAGTTGAAATACACTATTTGTGTATTCAACACATCTGAAAACAATTGGATTGAAGTTGAAAAAGTAATATGTCTGCTAATTTTATTTAGGTGCTAGGATACCTAGCATATTACCTCTGCAGCATTTACTTATGTGTTTAATCGAGAAATATTTCCCAGCACTTGTTGAGGGGGAATTTCATTTTCTTTACTTTGCTTGAACTAAGGTGGATAAACTCTGTGTTAGTTTGCTAGAATAGTTTAGTATTTTGTAAACACAGACATTCTTCCTCTTAGCTTCAGCAAATGATAGTAAGCTTTGATCGCACCAAAAAGGGGGAAATTGTTGGGAAATTATTCCTAAAATCTCCCTTAGGATTCATTTGTAAAAGGTTTTGTTGAATCAAACCTTAGCATTTGGTCGATCATTTGCTGAATTCTAGATAAGTCTAGCATATCATGTAATGTCCTGTATAGGTCATCTATTGAGTTGTAATATACTAGCAGACATCGAAGGAAAGCGTTTGCTAGAAGACGTGCGCTATTCCTAGCAGACATCGAAGGAAAGCGTTTGCTAGAAGACGTGCGCTATTCCTAGCAGACATCGAAGGAAAGCGTTTGCTAGAAGACTTACGCAATTCCTAGCAGATACCGAAGGACAGCGTCTGCTAGAAGACATGTGTTAGCAGAATGCTAAGGCTTTAGCATTTGCTAATAAATCCTGAAGAATGCTAGCAGAATAGAAGTCAAAGGTTTGAGTGTCAACGGAAATATTCAGCAAATCAAGATAAATAGCATAGCAGAATGTCAAAGGATGAAGCCTTACTGCCGTTCTGACAAAAAGTACACACAAAGGACGAAACTTTCCCTAAGAAGCTCGGAAAGTACAGATCGAGAACAAAAAGCGACTGAACAAGTCTTATCACTCTCGGACAAAAAGAAAAGTTGTGTCTAACGGATATGGAGATTCAAGATTTGAATCTCCACCTATAAAAGGAAGATCCAAAAGAGAAAGACGACTACTACTACTGCTTTTCTCACTTCAGATATTCACGAACACTCAAAGCAAAAAGATTCATTTGACAAAGTGAACAAAGAAAAAGTAGTCAGTTGAGAGCATTGTGAAAGGATATTAAAAGCTCTCAACAACCAGGAGTGTCGCTCATTGATTTACTGACACTCCATTGGAGATATTCTTGAGTGTATTCAAGAACTCTCAATCATTGGGATTCCTTTCTTTTCAGAAAGAATCTAACAGTCGAACACCTGATAAGGTTTAGACTCAGACGGGCACTTAGCCATATTCAAGGAAAGTCAGGAAGTGACTATAAAACTTCCAAATCAGGCAAGGCAGGAGTTTCGAAGGTGTGCCCTTGACCCAGCCGAACCATCATCTAAGGAGTCCAGATTATCGGAGGATAGCTGTCAAGTAGCCAGGCCGAAAGCTCACTGCCTACTTAACTGTAAAAGGAGAATCCTTGTAATCTGTATACTTACTTAGTGAATTCTTAGCGTATCGGCTAAGGAGTGGACGTAGATCTTGTTGGATCGAACCACTATAAATCCTGTGTTCATTTATTATTTCATTATTTAAAGCCGATTTGAAACCTAGCAACAGAGTTGCTAGCGTATATCTGAAAAACTAACTTAATCCATAACTTGAGCTAAGATACATTTTATAAACAACGATAAGTGTAAGTGACTTATATTAATTCCGCTGCATTTCGTGTTAAGTTGTAATCACGACGACTCTGATATTTAAGGACCAACATTTTCTTTCAGCGCGACCGTTCTGGGAAGGTGTATAAGGACAAGACACTAAATGATGAATACCTGAAGTACGGAGTAGGCTTTGAAGACGGCGATTGGTGAACTCTGTGCCGCCGTTGCTTTGAAACTTCTTGATTTTACAATCAAACTGTGTTTCAACAAAAACCTTAAAACATGTAAACACATCAAAGAAATCCGACTTTGCACAAATAGGATAAAACCAAGAGAATCTGGAGTAGTCATCAATAAATACTGCATAATAACGAAACCAAGATTGGAAATAACCGGGGAAGGCCCCCATAAATCACAATGTATAAGATCAAGAACGCGAGTAGCGCGTTTGCTTGAAACAGAATAAGGTAAATGACTGTTCTTTGCTAACTGACATGAAGAACATAAACCAGAAACGGACTTTGAAGGAGAAATGCAAAGTGACTTAGAACTCCGGAGCGACTGAATAACCGCAGGTGCTGAGTGTCCAAGACGGGCATGCCAGAGATCATGAGAAGCCGAAGGCAATATGGATCGATCGGAGGCAGTAAGCGCCGTGAGTGGAGATCGAAGCACATAGATGCCATTCTTACGAACGCCTGTTGCGAGGATTTGACCCGTGGTTCGGTGCTTGATCGTGAACTGTGAGTCAGTAAATAACACGGTAACCGGATGATCACTTGTTAGACGGCTAACAGATAATAAGTTCTTCGTAATAGAAAGAACAACCAAAATATTATTCAGAGATAGATCGTTAGCCAATTAAAGAGAACCAGTATGAGTGATACGTAGACAGGCACCATTACCGACGGTGACATGATCAGAGCCGGAGTAAGTAGCGACATCATCTAGGGCCGATGAGTCAGAGGAGATATGAGCCGATGCACCGGTGTCCAAGTACCAGTCGGACGTGGAAGTCGGCGAGAGAGTGCAGTTAGCAGAGAAAGCCTCTGCGAGTTGAGCAGAGGGCCTGGAAGAGCGAGTATAATTTTTATCGAACCAGTGAGGGCAGTCGAAGGCATCGTGACCAGTGTCCCTGCAAAAATAACACCAAGGTTTCTTACGTTGGCGAGAATTGTTGCGGCTACGGTTCTTCGAGGAGGATTTCTTGCCCGAAGATTTACTACCCTGTGGCGCAGCATGAAAAGCCGCGGGAGGCGGAAGCGAACCGGACGAACAAGCGAAAAGCTCGTGACTCTGAGCACGGGCCAGTAATGTGTCGAAGTCCGGAAGAGGGTCCTGTGTGAGTTGAGCAGCAGTGAAGGTAGCAAAATCCAATCCCAGACCACGAATAAACCAATGAGATTTATCGAAGGGCTCGAGAGAACAACCAATAGCAGCCAACTGATCACAAAGGGATTTGTAGCATTGACCGTACTCCACAACCGACATGTCGTCGTGTTTGAGGGACTGTAAGTTGTCCTTTAGACTCAGTTCGCGTGCCTTCGAACGAGAACTATAAGCGCGGGACAGAGCAGTCCAGACGTCCCGCGAACTTTTGCAACCGATGATGACAGCCATCGATTCTTCTGTCAACGTCGAAACTAGAAATAGCTTGATGATCTGATCCCGAGAGAACCACTTCGAATAATCAGGATTCAGGGTTGGAACTCCTGCAGCGTTTGAAAGGAGGCGCGGGGGCGCCGGTTGAGAGCCGTCGACAAACGCCATAAACTTCTGAGTAATCAGCAGCGGTTCTATCTGAGCATGCCACAACATATAATTTGCGGCTGTGAGTTTGATGTTAACCATGTGAATCATGGTGGAGAGAAGGAGAGATGGAAGATCATCGTCATCTGTCCGAGCGGCCATCGAAGGAAGCGGCGTGCGAGCAGGAAAAGGAAAGACGAATCTAGGTTTAGGGTTTTGGCCAATATTTGGCTGATACCATGTAGAGAAAATTATCTCTTATTTCACTCAATAAAATACAATTACAGAAGTTGTTTTTATAGTAGAGAATAACATATCTAATCTAGAAATAATGAAAGATATACAAAGATATCTAATATCTTAACAATAAGCCATCTTAGTCAGTTTTTCCAGTTTATGGAGTTCTAATCTTGTAAATGATCGATTGAGTTGTAATAGAACTTAGACTGAAGACCGAGCAAGGAGAATGCTCGAGAACTGACTATCATCACGTCTAGCCTTGACCGAAAACTGTGTTGGAGCACTCACTTTAAGGTCCTACCATACTGACAAGGAGAAGTCAGTATGAGGGTTTTTCCCAAATTGACTAAGGAGAAGTCAGTTCAAGGGATTTCCATACTGATAAGGAGAAATTAGTATGAGGGCATTTTTCATACTGACTATGGTTAGTCAGTATGAGGGTTTACCATACAGACCCTAGGAAGTCAGTATGAGGGCAAAGCTGTACTGACTTTTAATAGTCAGTATCAGAGCCTCTACCTTTAAAGAATAAGCATTTCGAATGATATCGAAGGTCAGTCAGACTCAGGCATTCCTATATGCCCAATTCAGTACGAGGTTATCCAAAACTGGGATCCCTCGGGCTGAAAAGAAGTCTGACATAAAGTTAGTGTAACGTACACTGACGCTGCAGAGCAAAAAAGAGATCTAAGGCATGGGCTATGATTGGACAATATAATCCATAAGTCTAACGTCTGGATTTATGTGTCTAACGGATAGAAATTCGAATTGCCATAGGTCCTCCTCTATATAAAATCCTACCCTTCCAACCTTAACAGGTTACCTGAACAGAATTCAAAATCTGATAGTCTTGAGAAGACAAGGGAAATCATTCAGGCCATCTCTCTGCCAAACTCTCTGAGTTTCTGTGTTCTCTAATACGAGACTTGAGTCTCCGACTCAAGTTACCATGTAGGGAAATATTTTTTTCTGTATTTCACTCAAATAATAAAAGATGTACATAGTGGTTTATATAGAGGAAAACAAATCTATTCTATACAACTAGATTCAAAAGATATGAATCTATCAATTACTCCATCCGTCCCATTTTAATAGTCCTGTTTCCCATTTTCGTTCGTCCAACTTTAATAGTCTTGTTTCTAAAAAAGGAAACTTTTTCACACTCAACAATAAAATATTAATTCCACTCAACTCATTCTAAACTCACATGCCTTGTTTATTGTGCCAAAAGCAAACAGGACTATTAATCTTGGACGGAGGAAGTTTATCTTAATATTACCCATCGTGCTATCTTCTCCTAGCACGAGGCTGAAGCTTTTCTTGGTGAATATATCTTTCTGAGATATATTCATAGCAGTCAATTTTCTAGTCTGGGATTCTGATTCTCACGGGCGTATGTCAACCACCTGAGTTCTGGGAAGTATGAGTAAACATTCAACCACCGGAAAGGAGGTTGTAGGATGCGTCCCCACTTCAACCTTAAGACTGAGTCTACAAGGAGTTCCTAGGCGAGTGCCACAGCTGACCGGAGGACGGAGGTGCCATCGGATTGTGTATAGATCGTAAGGAGGCTTGTATTAACTTAGTGAATTATCCAGACCTTGGGTCTGAGACCTTGGGTCTGAAGAGTGGATATGGGATATTGAGATCCGAACCACTATAAGTCCTGTGTGTTCATTTATAGCTTTATTTACTTATTGCTCTGTTTTTCTGTTTCACAAACTGACTTTGAAACCTTCAACACTTCTAAGTATTGAAGAGTATATACTGTGAAACTGACTTAACCAGGACAGGACTAACCTTAACTTTTTCAAACACACAAAACTGACTATACTCTGTTTTAGTTAAATAAGTGCAACTATCTACTTACTTCCTTTGCATATATATTAACTTTCGCTGCACAGTTTTGCACTCTGATTTCAGGACAACATTTGATAATGCCTTCCGAATAGAAGATTTCTAGATCCATTACTAATATTAGGTAAAAAGAAAAGTGTGAGAAAATTCATGCATGGAAATTGTACGTGAGATAATTGAATGTGTGGCACATAAATAGAGCTAGGGGGTAAAAAAGGGAAATGGAAAAAGAAAGATGGAAAATAGTAAAAATGTGTAATTTGCAGTGAATGGCACGTGCCGGAATGTTTGTGATTTTTGTGGTCGGAAAGATGGATTGGGTGTGTGGGGGCCCAGTCAAAATCTTCGGACCACCACATACTCAAGATAGTTTGACCAATTTTACTATAAATTAAAATATTATATTTTTTAGTTCAAATTCAACTATTTTTCGCACATTGGACGGAGAATTTGTTTATCAACATCAAATATTATAATTTATTGCCACATAAATTATTTTATAAGTATCTCAATTCATCTTTGCCTAGCTTTATTCATGGTTTTGAAACTAGCTAGACATTATTAGTGAGGGGATTGGATAGGACCTAGCAACTAGGGAGTAATAAATCAGTATTTATAACTTATGCTTAATATTTTAAATATACTAATTGATTAATAAAAATATATAAGTTTTAATAACTTTGGCAATGTCGAACAACCCGGAAATATCTAATGGAGCTAATTTTATGATTTTTGGATCAGATGTAAATTACATACGCCGATTTTTACGAAGTTGTATTTATTAGGCTGTGGACACAAATTTTGGAAATTAATATGATCTCTTTTAATTTTTAATCTATGAAAGATTGAATAAGTTATTTAATTATGATTCTGATTATGTTAAAATCAAGTACGTGCTTGTGTTTTAACCTAGTACTCCTCCATCTCAGTCTATTGGACATTCTTTCCGTTTTTGTCTGTCCCAATCTATTGGATCACTTTTCTAAAATAATAAATTCTTTACACTCATTAATAAAATATTAATTCAACTATTACAATCCTCAATTCCTGTTTACGATTAAAGGTGTTCAATAGATCGGGTCAGAGATAGCATAAATTTTGCAACATTTTTTAGTTTTCATGATTGCTTCTTTATGCATGATCAAAGTGCTGTCACATCACGTCATCACTCATAGCATTAATTTTTATACTAGTGAGAGTAAATTTGTATTTGCATTAATTAATTTTTTAAATTTTTTATTTTTTCAAAAAATTATTTATTTAAATGACACAGCTCTGCACTTTACAATTTAATACTTTTTTTCCTGGTTGTGCACATATTATGAAGAAGTTGCGCGTATAGTTTATACAGTAAAAATAAAGAAAATGTTAAAATTTTGGATTGAGATATGTATGCGCACACAAAAGTAGATATTAAAATTATTGAATGTATGATCCTAATATTAGTAGTTAAGCAATTTAATTAGAGGTTTTTATGAAAAGTAGTGGTTTTTATATTTTTATGACTAATTGATAAGATTATGATATTTTAGAACCGTGAATTAGATATTTTAGAATCGATTCTTTCTCTTCCTTTACATTAAATAAAGCTATTAAAGTCATTTAATAATTTAGCAGAATGTATTTTATGATTCACTTGAATGGTTTTGTCAAATTTAAGACAGGTAGAATTTTATTAAAGTAAAAATCTTAAATAGCCATTTTTATTATATAAAAATCTTAAATAATCACTTTTATATTTTCATTCAAGAAATGACCATATTCTCAAAATATCCCCATTTTTCATATATAAATTCAAAATTCTAAAATATAAACTTTAAATTCATTTGTAATTGCAATATTAGAATTTAAAATCATTGACGGTTGCAAATCAGTTTTTCACATTTTTTATTTTCTAAAATCGAGAAATTAGGTCGCAAATGAAAAAATAAATTGCAAATGGCCAAAACCAAGTAAAAAATGGTTGTATTTAATTTTTAAATCTAATTTAACTTAGAGTTTTTTTTTATAAAATTTTAAGTCGCCAACCACAGTATTTTTCTTTTTAATTTTATTTAATTATATATATATATATATATATATATATATATATTATTTCTAAAATTTACAGTCACAAATGGCAAAAACCAAACAACAAATCTATTTCTTTTAGTTCTTTTTTAAAAATTTATTTTTACAAATTTAATAGTCGAAATAATTTTAGGTGCAATTAATTAATATGTTTCTTAACAATTAATTTCAGTAATAACGATAACATTATTGCTTTAATGATTGGTGAGAATATAAATCCTATTAATAGTAGGGATCTTTATGTCCATTAACTTTAATTTGTTTATTTTTTGTATGATTATATAAAAGTGATTATTTAAAAAATTTACATAACTAAAGTGGCTATTTTTATATATTTACTCATTTTATTATATAAATACTCATATCGCAATCTAATATAAGGTCCTTTTCTGTAATAACAATTTAATATTTATCATAGAACTATAAGTCTATAAGTCAATCCTTATGGTTAATATATTTTTCAACAAAAGAAATTATTGAAAAAACCCAATCATCACTTGCTTATTTTTCTTTTTTTTTTATTCAATAATAAGGATAGTTCTATAAAATAATAAATGGCCCACATTATTGTCCCTTTGTGATAAATTAAATTTGGTTGTTGAATTTTGTATATTGGGACTCAAGTTTTGTGAGACTGAATATCGGAGCAAGGAGTGATCGACGAGTGATGTGCGAAGAGTGATAAAAATGAATGGAATAACACCAGAATGAGAGGAATTTTAACCATGCAAAGAATGAAAGGGCTTAAAGGATTTGATTGTGCTACTCATACCAATATGGTGCTTCATCTTTTCCGACACTCATTCTAGGATAACCCCAAAGTTAAGGGTGTTTGACCTTGGGCAAAACCCCTAATAAAATTTTCAAGATTCTTGTGAGTGAGGACAAAGAACGCTGGAAAGGACTTGTATTGGTCTGTGTTAGTATGAAAAATGAACTAAATCATTAATGAGTAACGTGGCCGACCTTGGGTGAACTCGTTCGGATCGTGGGCCGGGGGCGTTACAAGTTTTGAGCTCAAACTTCATCAATAATATTAGATGCGAGTTGATTATATATAATTTCAACTAGATTTCTGCCTGCGCGTTGCGCAGAGTGTTATATTTTTATTAATTATTTATTATTAAATAATATTAATTTTATTTATAGTGTGGATTAGTAGTATATAGTAATAAAATATTAAAAGTCTAAACATGTTTATTTAAATAATATTATTTTTATTTGAATTTGAAATAATATTTTTTTATTTGAAATATTAAAAATCTAAACACGTCTCTCTTGTTGTCTATCTTACACATTAGTATTTTTATCTTTTATTTGTTATGTTATTGTCTTATTCTTGATGTATAGTTTACTTCGATGTTATGCCAAAAATGCACAATAATCAAATTACATTCAAGGCGATAAAAGCATTGTATTAACTAA
Source organism: Plectranthus barbatus (assembly GCA_026898455.1). Lineage (NCBI taxonomy): Eukaryota > Viridiplantae > Streptophyta > Magnoliopsida > Lamiales > Lamiaceae > Plectranthus > Plectranthus barbatus. The sequence continues at coordinate 22,715 of JAPKLW010001051.1, read as the reverse complement.
AATTTTTTTGCATAATATACATGATGAGATCTTAAAATACAAATATTAATATAAAAAATAATCCCAAACTTTAAATTTTTATTTACACCAATTATAGATTATTTTAATGTGCCATAAGAACTCCGAAAAATAAATTATAGAATATGCTCTTGTTTATAACAATATTACATATTACAACAGTCTACACTGTTATTAATATATGATAAAAATTTTGTTGGTCACTAATCAGAGTATATAAACAAATTCGTGAGCGAAAGTAATTTAACTTGTGTGTGGGTCCAAGTTGATTATCAGCTAACCTAAAACAAAACAGTTGGTTAGTTAAACAAAATCTTAAGTCGAGCAGGAGTTAAGTATGATTCAATTATACACCCACAACTAAGGTTTGTTGTTGGATTTCAAAGATATTTGAGTTGTGCAGTGTAAACATATAATTTGAAAGCAAATTCAAGAGACAAAATATTTATAGCAGTTTGGGAGTCAAAACTCTCTTCTTCCATTGCCGAAGGAAATCCACCAACTCCAATTGCTTTCGGTAATTAAATACGGATATTCATTTAGTTCTTCTATTGACATAAAACTTTATCTTCCTATGTTCATAAGGTACTACTGTAACTTCGAGTTTTACCACACTTTGTGTTAGACTTTTCAGTTGACTCTTGGTTGATAATTTGTGTTCTCTTCACGAACGTTTAACTGAGTTGAGTATTTCTTCATAGACGAGCACTGAAATATTCTCGAAACCTTGTTGAAGAACTTCTAAATAAGTCAGATGATTGTTTTTTTATATACATCAAAACATAATAATTTTAATAAATATAATATGAACTTACTGTAAACTTTTATAAAATTTCTTTAAGTTTATTTATTTTCTTTTTTATATAATTTATATTTAATATTATATTAGTTTATTATTTAATAAATATATAGAAAAAAATATAAATACTTTGATCCGAATTTAATTCGGATAGCTTAAAGCTACTCAACCAATTGTGTTTATTTGTTATATCGCATGTTTTATGAAAATAAGAATTTTACATTATATATATGGAAGATTGCAGTTATGATTGAATGCTCCACTTTATACACGTCATGCTCAAACGGTGGATCAAATTTGCTATTCTGAAAGTGGGAAAAAAAATCAATGAGCAATACCCTCATCCACGTACCCCCTCCACAAGAAATATATATATAAATAATTAAAAAATAGGATCTACAAAGTGATAATAATATGTATATATGTACAAATATTTGTGTTGGATGGTATTGTATCAAAGTTAGAATTTATAATTAATTTCATAAAACAATATCATTGTCATTGACTCATAATTGTAACAGTATTCGTCTGGATAAATCGAATAAATGAAATATTACGTGGATTTTTGAAGGTTAATTGGAAAATATTTCTTTGATAAAAAAAAAAAGGAAAAAGAAAAAAGTAGTACTCCGTAATTTTGAGAGAGAGACGGAGACGCGTAAGCAAAAATCCGAATGAGAAAACGTTTTTCAAATAATAGTAGTAGTCAGTAGTCTACTACTACTACTCACTTGTTTAGTCCCCACACACACATATGTGCCCAGCCTAACCAACTACTACCTTTTCTCGACTCAGCAGTCAGCAGCTTATTTCCTCTCTCTTTCCGAAATAGCAACCCTCTTCTACTATAAATTCATTCTCACTACGCAGCCAAAACTACACAATTATCTGCACATATATATACACGACAACCTTAAACTCCTCGCTCGGCGTGATTACAGACTCTTTCTCTCTCTCTGATCACACTCTGCTATGAATCTTGGTTGTGGGATTGCACGGCAGTCCAATTTGCATGCGATGAAGTTTATGATGAGCTCAGCTCCATCACAGCCGCAGAAATGCGGTAGCTTGAAGATCAAGAGCGTGGATTCATGGAATCCCAAAGCGAGTGTTTCCGACTCACTGGTTTTCAGAGCCAAGAAGGTTCGAGATAAATGGATGGAGTTCCAAGGGATCAAGAACTGGGAGGGGTTGCTGGACCCCCTCGACGACGACCTCCGCCGCGAGATTTTGAGGTACGGCGACTTCGTGGAGGCGGCCTACCGGTGCTTCGACTTCGACACGTCATCTCCCGGCTACGCCACGTGTCAGTTCCCGAAAGCCTCCATGCTGGCTCACTGCGGGCTCGGCGCCAGCGGATACAAGGTCACCCGCAGCCTCCACGCCACGTGTGGGATCCAGCTGCCCAGCTGGGCTCCCGACTGGACCTCCCCGCGCTCCAGCTGGATCGGCTACGTCGCCGTCTGCAACGACAAGGCCGAGATCGCCAGGCTCGGCCGCCGCGACGTCGTCATCGCCTACCGGGGCACCGCCACCTCCATGGAGTGGCTCGAGAACATGCGCGTCACGCTCACCAGCCTGCCCGACGACATGGCGCGCGGCGACGCCGACTCGATGGTGCAGAGCGGGTTCTTGAGCCTGTACACGTCGAGCGACGGCGCGCGCAAGAGCCTCCAAGAATCGATACGGGACGAGATCGGAAAAATCCTTCAGAAATACGCCGACGAGCCTTTGAGCATAACGGTGACGGGGCACAGCCTGGGGGCGGCGCTGGCGACGCTGACGGCGCACGACATAGCGACGACGTTCAAGCACGCGCCGCTGGTGACGGTGGTGTCGTTCGGAGGTCCGAGGGTGGGGAACAAGAAATTCCGGAGCGTGGTGGAGAAGAGCGGCACGAAAGTGCTGAGAATCGTGAACTCGGAAGACCCGATCACGAAGGTGCCGGGGTTCGTGGTGGACGAGAAGAGCAGCGAGGCGGCGGCGGGGGTGATGAAGTGGCTGCAGAAGGAGACGCAGTGGGTGTATGCGGAGATAGGGAAGGAGCTGAGGCTGAGCAGCAGAGACTGCCCCCATCTCAGCAAAGGGAGCGTCGCCACCTGCCACGATCTCAAAACCTATCTGCATTTGGTAGATAGCTTTGTCAGCTCCAACTGCCCGCTCAAAGCCACGGCCAAGAGGGTTCTAGAAAGAGCTCACGAGGAGCAGCAGCAGGTTTTCTGCTGATATATATATATACATACACAAACAGCTAGAGAATCTTGGATCATTATTTCATTGATTCATTAATTGTTCATAGTAGGACATTCATCATTCTTTACCATGGGAGGTGAGGTGAGGCCAAAAATGGGTCTCACTCTCATCCAAAAGCCCTATCTGTTTAATTGAAGATGGAGGCTTTTTTTTTTCTTTCTTTTTGGTGAAGAATGAATGAAATGATATTTTTTGACAGTTATATGATATGGAGAGATCAATGGTTGGTAACTAATTATTTGCATGAAACGACGTGAAATATTGCATGGGGTTAAAGTTGAATCTTTTCCTATTTTATTTCATCATGAGTCACAATAATAAAGTAGAATTCGGAATTCGGAATAGAGGGATTGGAATATACAGATGAAGAATGGCAAGATCTGCACATTGACTACATTTTTCATCAAGATTTTTTTTTTTTTAAAATATCTGAATGGGATCGATAGATTGAAGATTAAGATTAATTAAAACCTTATTGGAAAATGGAATTAGAGCATTTGAACTTAGAAGATGCATATGTGAATGACTGAGAAAGAGAAACAGTTTTTTCACTAAAAAAGAAAAGAAAAATAACCATCTTAATGCATATACTAAGCAGAGACTTAGCAGGGATTAAGAGCCTCAATTATTGATTAGGGTGGGTACCTAGGAATTAAATAATATTATTTGGGATTTGTATATTCTTGCATGAATTCCACGATTATATTATGATGGACATAAAATAAATGTGTTGAGCCGCATTTCTATGAATTTTAATAAGGAAACAAATTTGACCCCTATTCAGGATGTAAATTGGTTTATTAAACACTCTGAAGATAAGTATAATATTTGCTTTGAAAATATTGTTATATTTCAATGCATTTATAGGATTATAAAGGAGATAAAATAGGACGAAATATAACAACTATCCTAAACATTTCTATGCTTTATCAACCCCTCAAGCAAGACATCGAAAAAAGTTCGATGCAAAGCTTGTGCCGAAAGAACTCGGAAAGAGGATGTGCAAAACTCATGGTAAAGATATTTGCAACTTTAAGACTAAAACTAGTTGCAAGTTTACGTGCTTGAACAAGTTCCTGCACAAAATGGAAGCAATGTTAATGTGTTTTGCATATTTGTGAGTGACGGATTTTTGATTGAGGAAAATAGTATTGTTGTTACCACAATAAAACCGAGGAGGACCAGGTTGCGAGACGTGAAGTTCCTGTAGTAGATTGATGAGCCAGACAACTTTTGTTGTAGCGTTCGCAAGAGTCCGATATTCCGATTCGCAAGTACAGGATCTCGCAATGATAGGTTGCTTCTTCGCCAGGAAACTATGTTGCAGCAAGAAACATAGAGTAACCACAGGTGGTGCGACGTGTCTCAAGACAACGAGCCCAGTCGGCATCCGAATAGGCAATCAACTCGCAGGATGAGGCACGAGTGAAGAACAAACCATAATTGATAGTGCCTTTAACATAACGAAGTATCCGCTTAACCGCTTGAAAATGATCAATGGTCGGTGCTTGTAAAAATTGACTAACTGAGTTAACAACAAATGATAAGTTCGGGCGAGTGATTGTAAGATACTAGATTGGCCCGAAAAGTGACCAATAAAGAGTAATATCATAGAAACAAGCTCAAGCTAGTGAGTATAATACCAGTAGCTAACAGAATATCTACAAGTTTAGATTCGAGAAGCTCAAAGGGGGTGTGGATGTCTTGAGCATATTTAGCTTGAGACATAAAAATGTCATCATAAGTGTAGTGAACCTCTAGACCCAATAACTCAATCGACCGAGATCCTTAGTGACAACTTCATCATTTAGGTAAGAAATAAAATGTGAAATAAATGAAGCAAAATCACTAGTTAAAATAATATTGTCAACATAGACAAGAAGATAAAGCAGAACATCACCACAAGAGTAGGCAAAAGAGATGAGTCGGCACGGCTACAAGAGAAACCCATTTGCTGAAGAAAAACACTAAGCAGCTAAAACTAGGTACTCGATGCTTGTTTGAAACCGTAAAAGACTTTCTGCAAGCGACACACATGGTTTGGATATTGAGGATCACTATAGCCAAATGGTTGCTCCATGCAAACAGGCTGCGAGAGAAAGTCATTCAAGAATACGTTTTTTACATCGAGTTGATACAATGGCCACTAGCGATAAACCGCAAGTGTGAGAACCACATTGAACAGTGGCAACCTTCACAACGGGGTTGAATGTATGAGAATAATCCAAGCCCGGAAGCTGGGAAAAATCTTCAGCAACTAATCGAGTCTTGTGGCAGTCAATGGTGCCGTCAGTGAGATACTTTGTGCAGAAAACCCACTTTGAGCCATTAACATTAGTATGAGAGGGCCAAGGAACAAGAACTAAAGTAAGGTTTTTGCGAAGAGCAGACATCTCTTCCTCCGTAGCGGCAAGCTACTGTGGATGCTTTGAAACAAACTTATAGTTACACGGTTCAGCTGTTAGTAAGAGGACGTGATGGAGGGCATGGAGCATAATCAGCAGCGTAGTGTAGTTTGAAAATACCGAACTTAGAGCGAGTAATCATAAGATGATTGATAGGAGGTAAACCGCATGCACATGAGAGAGAGAGAGAGAGAGAGAGATTGATCATGTTGAATAGGAGAAGCATCTAGCGATGGCAAAGCAGATGGGGTTTGAAGTATGTGTGGACAAAGAGAGCATGGTGTGCTTGAGAAAGGAGGTGAAACACCATTAGTATAGGGAGTTGTTGGCTTGAAATTTGAAGTTCAGATGCACTCACAAATTGGTAGTTCTTGACCAGTTTGTGTTTCAGAAAACAGTTTGTCAGCGAGTGAGGTTTTTATAGTTCAATTCGAATATACTTCAACACTAAAATGTGTTGAGTTACAAAACCTTTACAGAAATGTAATAAAAAAGTAAAGAACAAGGATTTATAGAGGTTCGGACAACTCATCCTACGTCCCCTCTTCAGGCCATGCTCTAGAAATTCACTAAGCCTCCATTGCAGACTGGTCTCGCGATCTATTGCTAGCTGGTAGATGTCAGTGTCCACCAGTCCACTAGCTCACTCACCCAGGCCTCTAGTTTATTGTTCCTCCCGAACTGTCGAGCTGTTGGCTAGACGCTCGTTAAAATCACTGCTAGAGATCTGTAGTGACTGCTATGTTTTTTCTAGGAGAGAAAAAACACCAATAAAATAACTCGAGGTTAAAATCTACGAGTCTCGTGTTCAAAAAATGACACACGGTAGGCTGATAATTAGCCTTGATGATAAAAATGCATGAGTTTTCACTTGTGCAGAGTGTCATTGATTTTTCTTCATTTCTATTTGTTTCACTCTGAATACTTCGCATATTTATAGACGAAGTATGATCATTTCAAATTGTAGTCGTTTAGAGGCATTTGAGCATCGTCCAATCTGATGTGTCTCTTCTCTGACGAGAGCAGGGCACTTTTCCTGAGGTTCTGCACCTGCTACGTCTTTTTCTGATACAGGATGTCGACATTCTTCTTTTGTGTTAGATTGGCTTTGCTAGTTCTCTTTGTCTCTTTGATGATTCCTCTAACTAGTTCTCTTTGTCTCTTCGTGTGAGTAGGAATTTAACTTGTAAAGTGAAGATGATCCAGGTTGGTGTCTTTGATCAGTTTCTCCGAGTCATCAGCTTCAAACTGGAAGATGGTCTCTCTTTTCTTCACACGATCCAAATTGGGGCTTTGGATATCCACACAGTTTGTCTTGATCAGCTTAATTTGTCAGCTATGTTACAACTCGATATATCCTAACAGGACTTTACAAGTTTATGCGAACTAAGCTAATCTAAAGACACTTCTAACTTGGTGGTTCTTATACAATTTTTTGACTCATCAAAACAATAAATAAGTTGGATACTTCCTAACAGGAGCTTCGGCAGTATGAGGCTCAAGAAATGAGCAGAGCTCTAGCCGAGTAAGGGACGACGTTGCAAAAGTGCCAGCAAGAGGAAAACGCAACTCATCAAATTGAGCATGTCGTGTAGTATAAACCAAGATATGGATGATCCATATCTTTTTCCTCCCCTTCGTCGGCTGTTTCTCCCCCTCTGATCATGGCGTCTGATAGCAACTCTCTCTCACTCTCTCTCTCTCTCTCTCTCTCTCCACTTTCATCAATATGATCACTATCAAACTTCAATCCTCCAACTATCTATTATAGAAAATGGAAAAATCAAATCTCTACGTAATTTACATGCCAAAACCTAATGTGTTATGTAGATAGCATGAAACAGGTTCCTCCCGCCACCATTTCTGCTGCACCTGGTGTATCAGCACCAAACCCTAATTATTCTACTTGGCCCCTAATAAGCTCATATTATTACTCACTTATATATATTTTTCTCCATTGTTTTAAGTGCATTTTATTATGTTTTTAGTTATTTTTGTGCATGAGACTGTTTTAGAGGGTGTTATGACTTTCATGGTTGATTTTGCAGGTATTAAGGGCGGAAAAGAGGTAAAATGACGAAAGAGCCGAGTTACATAGAGTGCCGCTTTGATTGACGCACGGGTAGTCGACCAGAGATGGAAGACGAAGCCAAAATCCTGAAGCAGGAACTCTGTGTCGATCGAAAGACACCCTGTTGATTGACACAGATGTCGGATGTCGATCGAGGGCACAGAATCAAAGAAGAGCTCGACACTTGCAGCCCTTTCGATCGAGATGCTCCCTGTCGATCGATAGGGAGAACAAAGATGGGAAATCGACACAGCAGCAAGCTCGGATTTCGATCTGACGCTTGTGTCGATCGACAGGCTCCTTGTCGATCGACACAGAGGCTCGATACAGCCGATTTCACCTGTTTGGGCAACTTTTGTTATTTTAGCCCAATACCTAGATTAGGTCTTTTTCTCTCCTCTATAAATAGAGACTTATATTGCACGAAATTAAGTTAGTTTTTCAGAGTTTTTTTATGCATTATTTTACTTAGAATATTGGAGCATTGGAGTTTTTACAAGACTTTGAAGGTTCCTATTTCAATTGTAAAGGTAATAATATGTTTGCTTTTGTTTTACTCATGTTTGTTGGCTAGAACCCTAACAGGGTTTAGGGCTATGTGTATTCTTTTCTGATGCATGTTTAATTGAAATCAACTCAATAGCATGGTTCAATTCCTTGTGCTTAATTAATCGAATCTAGATTTAGAGAAGGATCGAGAGATGAATTTGAATCTAGGTTTGTAGTTATTAATTGAAGGACCGAGAGGTGAAAATTGATAATAGGAAAAATGAATTAAATGCAATTATTTTCTGTCTCAAAAGGAAGAATTAATTTGTAGGATTCAATTAGATAATAATCGAGATTGACTAATTTGGTGTTCTTGAGACCGAGAGGAGATAGTCACTAATTAGTAATCTAGGGTTTAATTGCCTAACCAAGGAATTTAATCCACTTGAATCTTAATTTATCCCCATTGCTGAATTGATGAATTTGCATGTTGATGATTAGAATATCTGCCCTAGGATTTGTGTTTTCCTTTATTATTTTCAAAAACCTTTATTTTCTTGCATTGTTATCTTTAATTTTCAAAACAAAATCCCTTTTCTATTTCCCCAAACTTATATGTTCTAGGAATTGTAGCTAGTACTTTGGGTGTTTTGTTGTACAGTTCCTGTGAGATCGACCACCTTCGGGTGTAAAAAATATGATTTGCTCACCGTTCCTACGGTCATTAGCCCAATCAAGATCAATGCTTGCTCGGCCTTACTCTCTCCTTTCTTACAGAAGAGTCAATGACCAAGGTTCTTGGTTGCTCTACCTCTTGTGCAATTGGGCTTGCCTTTGAAGTTGCCTGCAGTAGTCGGCGATTAAAGTCGTTTGGTGATCAATTTGTGACTATTGGATGCCTTGTTGACGATACCAACAAAGCACACTAGTACTTCCGTGATTCGGGGCCATCGTTCATGTTAGGAAATTTTTTAGAAATTTCCTTGTCTTATCTTGTTTGGTATGTCAAAGTATAAAAGCCTTCTTAGTGAGTCTCTAGATTAAGTTCCAGTTTTGTGTTAAAAATGTAAAGTCCTATAAGTTCTTTAGTATCGAGTTGTAAGCTGGAGCTGAATTGAAGACAGACTGATGAATCAGTCTGGATGCGCGAAAAATTGGGAGAGACTGGAAAGTCAGTATCTGTTAGGAATATTGTTAGAAATATTATAACCCCTTGATCTCAATTGTATGTATCTTGGTTTTGGTGCATCAAAGCTTAGCCAAACTAGTTTCTAGCAACTTAGAATCGTGTCAAATTGTAAAAGTCCTGTATAGGATACATTTACTCGAGTTATAATTGAACTAGAAGAAAGGATTGAAGAATGCTGAAGGAGTCAGCATATAAGAAGATTGTTAAAGACGCTAGCAGACACTAAAGGCTAGCAAACACATGAAGAATGCTGGAAGCACTCAAAGGAATGTTGAAGAAGTAAAGCAAGTTGTTGTTGAATCTCAACAGGACTGTTGAGATATCAGCAGACTAACAACTGCCAACAAACGCATAACAACAATCAACATACATACGAAGTCGTGAAACAGAAGGATCCGAATCACAAGGAAACCCGATGAATCAGAGAGAAGGATGATCAATAGACAAAACAAAAGGAAGGTTTCCAGATCCAAACTAAAATATCCGTTCTGACAAAGACGACTAAGATAAGGAGATCTCTAATCAGAGACAAAGGAGACCTGAAGAGTCTCTATGCTTTGCAGGAAAAAAAGGACGAAGATTGGCGAGCAGACACTCTGTGTCTAACGGATAAGATTCAAACAGTCGTTTGAATCTTCACCTATAAATAGGTGATATCGAAATGAGTTTGAGAGGCTCGCGAAAAGTCTACAACAGAGAAATTAGAAAGATCATAATACTCTCGATCTCACGCGAACTCACATTCGAGCATACATTTAAATATAATCTTTACATAAGCTTTCGAATTTAAAGCTCGAGACCTTTGAAATTTCTTCTAAGGTTAACTTTGGGATTCTTTCTATCCTAGAAAGAATCTAGCTGTCACCTTGCTCTGCAAGAGTGATTATCACGGGCTACTGCTAAACACAGAAAGCTTCTGGGAAGAACTATAAAACTACCAAGGTCGACGTCCGAGGAGAAAGGAGGTTTGTCCTCACTCTAAGGAGTATCAAAGTGAAGATTGAAGATCGAGGTGCTTGAAGGTGCGCGTTGACCATACGGAGGAGCTGCTCAACGTTAGAGATCAAGCCTCACCTTGTAACCAATCATTAGTGAGTTTTTAGTCATGAGGACTGAAGAGTGGACGTAGAACATTTGTTCGAACCACTATAAATCTCGTGTTCATTTACTTCTTTCTTTTCATTACGTATTGTTTATTTTGAAACTCAACACATCAAGTGTTGAAGTATAACTTGAAATAAATCCAACGAATACTCGAGCTTAAACACATTTGATAAACACTTGCTAAGTCGTGACCTTAGCAAGATAAGTACAAGACATTATTAAATATTCCGCTGCAACTATAGAAACTTTAATCGGGGACCAATAGTATCAGTATAGGTTCCATCAGTCTGGGACTGACAAAATAGTATGGGACCTATCCATATTGGAACTCACTAATCTGGGACTGACTAGTTTGGAACTCGCCAGTCTCGAACTTACCAGTCAGGGATAATCGATCAGACTTGTACCATCAGCTAGCATGACAATACTAGCATCGAACCTTTGTTCCAATCCACGCGTATAGAGACAAGAAGAATATCCTGAGGAATGGTACTGACAAGTACAAACTTTAAGGATTTGAGATTCCTTAAAGTTTGCAAGCCCAAGACTTCAGTCTTGATACCTCGGACTGACCAGTTCAAGATTCTTCAGACTGACCAAATACTACTGTTCTGACAAAAGGTGAACAGTTACTATAGCAGTCAGAAATGGAGAGGAAAAGTATTGTGCCTTCCCAGAAAATGCTACGTACCCGCGCAGAGTAAAAGAACATCGGATTAGTAAAAAATTCGATGTGTCTAATGGCTCCAAAATTTGAATCTCACTCATTTGCCTATAAATAATGGAGGATTTCAACAGATTCAAATACCTAACACATTACTCTTGAACTTGTCAAAACTCTGCAAAAATCACGACTCAAAGTTAGAGGCTTTAAAGCTATTCCGTGTGTCATTGCTATGAACACGAGACTCAGAACAATATGTTCTTTAGTAACTCTTTTGTAATCGTTCTCTCCAAAAAAGATTACAACAGTTAAGTACATCTGGTACTTTGATTCTTAAGGGCGTAATTGCCGCCGAGCTCAAAATTCAAGGGAGAACTATAAACACCTCATTTCGGTGATGAGGAGGCTGCGTGGTGTGCCCACACTCCGAGGAGCTGCAAAGTGAAAGACGAACAAAGGATCAGACGAGTGAGTTTGTGTACTAATGGACAAAGCATTCTTCAGCAAGCGATAGATCGTAGGAGCACCGTGTATAATCTGACACTTATTTGAATTCCAGACTTCTGTTTGAAGAGTGGATGTAGCACCTTTTTGTCCGAACCACTATAAATCCTTTGTCTTTTTACTGCTTTCAGTTTATCAGCTTACATTCCTTAAATCTCAACACTCAAGTGTTGTAGTATAAAACTGAAACTGACTCTAAACACTATCCAGACTTAAATCGCTTCTGAGCTTTGACAAACCAAACTGAGATTGACACTCATTTTGAATAAGTGCAAGTTTTACTAATCAATATTCGGTTGTGCAACTTAAAATCTCTCTAAAAATTGGGACCAACAATTCACCAATTTTTCCATTAATCAAATGGCTTTATACCATGTGAAGATAAATATAATTGCCTTGAAAATATTATTGTACTGCAATACATTTAAAGGATTACAAACGGGGATAAAATAGGAAGCAAGACAATAACTATCCTAAAATAACGAAGAAACAATAATTTAACTCTTAATATTTGAAAATGCCCATTTTTATCAAACATGTAATGAAAATGTTCTAATTTATAAACATCTTCAAGAAATGCTCCAAATGACATTTTCTGACATTTTTTTATTTAACAATCAAATCCAGATAATTATTTGTGTAATGATGTTGATATTATTACTTAAAATGGATATTAAGCTATATAAATAGATTTCAACAATTTTAAAATATAGAAAATTCATTTGAAACACAATGTCAACCTTTGAATTTTAAAAAAAAATGAGAAAAAGAATTGAAAATAAGTCCCGACGGCATGAAAAAAAAATTTATAAATAAATAAAATAGATCCCAATCGGTTCAAGGCGGTGCTGACCGGCCGGGACAAGCTGCCGATCGGTTCAAACCGGTCGGTCCCTACCCCTTATTTTTTTGTAATTTTGTTCTTGGAATTGATAAGGTTTGGAATTATTGTTTCAATTATTATAGATACATCATTGTTTGAATAGTGTTACTAGGCATGCCTGCAAGACAATTACTGATATTTTGACTAGATGAGTGAATAAAAATTGGTCGTACATTGAAATGCATGCTATTGAATTCACTTTTCTGAAAACAACAGTGAATACAAATTATTCGTACATTGAATTGATTGTATTTGACTGATCAATTCAATAAATTTATTTTTGTAGACTTTGAATTCATTCATTGAATCATATAGGTTTCTTTACTTTATATAATTCAATTTTCATTGAACCACAGACAATACACAATTGCACTCAGCATTATCTTATTCACTCTTTCTCTCACCCTTTCAATATTTTCAAATGGATAATTGGTGCAACGTATTTTTGCACTACAATGGGGAGTTTGATCAATTGTGGCACTATTTGGCGGGCAAGAACGGTTGGTTTACTTATCAACTACCAATATATCCATAGATGCATTGAGAAGCAACATCTAGATGATTATTGATGTAGAAAATATCAGAGGTGAGTACAATATTTATTTTACATCTCAAAGTCTAAGCGGTAGAAATGGAGCATCATTGCTGACAGTGAATGCGGAGCTGCATCGATTGTTAAGTTTTAACTCGAAGCCTGATATTTATATTATTATGAATCCTACAATCAACACTGATGTTGGGACTTCTCAGCGGGAGGCATCCCCATGCATACCGTTCATATCCTAAGTCAGTCCACCACCGTATGTGAATTACAATCCAATTCCTGAAGAACTTCAAAGATTTGCATCTTCCATACATTTTGATATGGGTTCTCAAGATGGAAGTCGTGGTTCACATATTCCTGACTTGAACTATGTCGACCATGAAGATGATAATGAAGTGGCCTACGATGATAAATTGAGGCCAAAGATGAGGAGGTTGACTTCAATCTCAATCACCACACACGAACTAACGGGGGTGTGGTGGAAGAGGAACCAGACGACGAGGCCGATCTTGATTCAGTGTCCGCTGGATCTTATCTGATAATGACGGTGAAAATTTCTTAATGGGTTGTACAGTTGCAAAATTTTCTGCATGGATCAGATCAGCGGGAGGGATGAGTGCTTTTATTTCAAGTCTTATGCCGACCAACTCCCTACCAGAAGGTAGTCCAATACAAGGTGATATGAATAATTGACTATTTATAATTATGCCAGTGGATACGACCGAGGCACCTGTTGTGAGAGACGTGGCATCCATACTAGATCAGGAATTGAGTTTGGGCTCTATGTTTTTGAAGAAATATGATATGTTAATTGGTGTTGGTCTGTGGCATATAGAGCACCAACAAGAGTTTAAAGTGAAGAAGTTCGATAGCATTCGTGTTGACTACATTTGCAAACAAAATGAGAATTGTACGTTTCATATACATGCAAGGTGCAGGGATGGTTGTTGGATTGTCCGCCAATTTCAATCAAATCATAACTAAATGTTGAATCTTGCGGGCATTGGATCCAGAAATATGTGTTCAAAAGTGGTGGCAGCATAGCAGATTCTTTCAAGGTCTTGCCTAGATATCTTGAGGTGCTTCAAGAGTACAATTCTTGCACGGTGACAGATTTAGATATCGCACAATATGGAACATTCCGACATTGTTTTGTTGCGTTCGGTGTGTTCAGGAGAGCTTTCAACAACAATTTGTTAAGACAAGTCACTGTTATTGTTGGGATTGTATACTGAAAGCATATATGATTAAGTGTTTTGTACACTGGTCTTCATATATGTTGCCGCAACAATGCTCGCTGTCTGATGGAACAAACATACAACGAACTATAATATCCTATTATCTCGCCTATAGGGATGATCATATGGTGTGTAGTAGATCACAGAGGATCATATGAATCGTTTGACCTAGCGAGATATAAACAGTATCACAGCTGAGACGGTCCTTGGATAGGCTGTCGGTCTAAGCTGCGGCACATCGGTTCATAAGTGGGCTTATCCTAGCTACTTGATGTGTCGGTACATGGTTATGTATTGATGGGATCAACAGTGGGATGTGCCATTCACATTGACATACGAATGAGCCAGATCCCTAACATACTTCCTATGATCTTAAACCTAACTGAAGGATAAGGGGCACACACAGATTGACCACACTTTAATTTATTAGAGTGGCGAGTCTTACATGTACTCTAATACTTGTATTTTGGGTGTTGGTAATTTGTGTGTGGCCTGCTTAGTCTGGACGTTTTGGTAAGCATATCCGTTTCAGGATGGTGACATTCCCTGAGGAGCTCACAAGGTTCATTGTGCTAAACCCTGCAGGTTGAATTATTTTTAGGCATAAGTGAAAAGGAGTGAGTGGTGTAACTCAGGAAATAAGAGATTAATTAATTGTGGCTAATTGTCATAGGCAAAATTAATTAATGAATGTCTAAAGCCTTAAATACGTGGATCATGTTAGTTTGGTGCAACCCGTTCCTAATAACGTGGTAATAAAGGGGCGAGTCAGCATTGTTACCGTGGTGAAGGTTAAAACAATGTTTTATTAATTAATTATGTTCTGGGTTGAACAAGGAAGGATTAATTAATAAAGAGGGCCCACTTTATTATTTGCATCTGATCCCTGGTCTGGCCCACTAACTGCTCAGAGCCCATTAGGGTTAAGATTTCTCAAAACCCGAACACTATATAAGGCCTTCTCTCCATCAGATCAAGTAAGATTTTTAGTGTAATCAGTAAAAAGGGAGAGACGGCGGCGGCTATCCGGAAGGGGAGAAACTTGATCGATTTCTCCAGATCTCGGATTCAACTTGGTAGATAATCCTCACCAGATTTCCAAGGAGCAAGGGAACAGATCAGAAGATCAGATCTGTAGGAACAACCGTCCACGCCGGCGTCCCAGATCCAGATCCAAGATCCAAATCTATTTCATCGTTGTTATTCTCCGATCTGTCCTGTAGATCAAACGGTGAAATCAGGTATTCTCTAGATCCATCCTCTGCAATTAATTTTGTAGGAGCATGCATAGGATTCACATGGTTTATTTAATTGAAATTTATTCCTGGTATCCTAAGAACGATCCTTGGCAAGAAATTCATAATGGCAACTCGTGTTGTCCATCGTAGACTCAAACCCTACAATTGGTATCAGAGCCAGGTTCAAGTTCTTAGGCTCTATCTTGAATAGATTGAGATTAAATAAATATGTATGTTCATGGATGGATTTAAATTGTCATGGATGTTTTTGTTCTCGTGGCCTTCTCGTTTTTGGATCTATTTTTCACCTCGAGAAAATCCGTGGTTAGATTTAATAGGAAAATCATGTAATAGATTTTAGATCTATTTTTTGTATTTTTTTTATTTTTCAAATCTGTAAAATCTGAGATCCGGAAGAAACGAAGAACGAAGAACACAGTCCAGATCTGACGAAAGTTTTCAGCATCAGTTCAGTCTCAGCCCTGCAAGCAGCCGCCGGCGGCGACGGCGTCGGGCGGCGGCAGCAGGGTGGCAGCGACAGGCAGAACGCCTGTGGCTGGGCCGCGCCCAGTCTTCTTGTCTGTTGTGCGCGATTCCGGCGAGCTCCCAGGTTCCGGCGAACCAGCAGCAGGTGCGCAGAGATTCGGCCGAGGCGGCGCAAACGGGTGGCGGCGGAGGGGAATCTTCCCTGCGGCTGGGCCGCACCCGTCCTTCTCCCTCCCTGTCGCGTCTTCGTCGCAAGACGATGATGATGGTGGCTGTTGTCGGAGATGGAGGCCGCGTGCGAGCTCTCTGCGAGCGCCGGTGAAGGGCGAGGGAGCTGTCGGGGCTGGCCGCACGCGAGCCACCTGCGCGCGGTGGTGGATGGATGCAGCGATGTTCGCCGGCGACGCAGGCTGCTGGGGACGGCGACCGGGACACGGCTGGGCTGCGGGCATGGCTGGCGGCGCTGGCTGGGGGCGAACTCCGGCGGTGGCGGCGCCGGAAAAGATGGCTCGCGGCAGTGTGGAGGTGGCGGCTAGGGTTGCTGAAACTAGGGTTTCCAAAACCCTAGGTTTTCCTAGCCCGGGCCGAAATTCGGGCTTCTCAGCCCGGAGGCGGCCCGCAGTCTGAAAATTAGGGTTTGGCTGCTGTTTGGGCCAGAAACCCTAATTTGAAGCCCAAATGCTATTAATGCAATTCAAATCAGATTTCAAGTCAGACGGAGGCCCAGTTTGAAGATCTATATTGAAATAAATTCTTGTAATAGTTAGATTTAATTTATTTCAGTTGTAATCGCATCTGAGGGGCCACGAGAATTTATTTGTTTATTTATTTATTCTCGTATTGATGTGATTTATTATGTGCGCACTAGTAAATAATAGGAAAGCATGTTTACTTGCTTTAATTATTTACTTTTATAAGCATGTTGCAATTTAATTTTTGAGCATGTCTTATGTGATTTATTTTATGTTTTAAATTATGTCTATAAATTCCAGGATCATATTAATTTATGATGGAATTTTGGGTTGACATAATTTATGGCAACATAAAATAATGTGTGCGCATGAAACCTTTAGAATCAAAATTACTAAGCTGGATTTTGGTTCTTTTCTAACCAAGATCATTAGACCTCCACAAATACGACTTCTCATTAGAAGTGGGGCATCTCGAAGCGTAAATGTCTACTCAAGTAGCTTGCGTTAGAGGTCCCTCACCAGTTCTAGTGCGATGAGGTTTCTAAATAAAACATTTAGTTTAAGATGAGAAGTGGGAGCCTCTGAGCAAACGTCTACTCAAGTAGCTTGCATTGAGACAACTTTCACTGATCTAAGATTAAACTAAATGAGATAACAAAGGATGGGAGGGGCATGCGGCATGGGTACAGTACGTATGCTAAATCGCCCTAAACATCCGGAGTTAGGCTTGTGGTTATTCTGGCTTAGATGTTGCCTGGAGCACAACTCATGAATGAGATCCCTGCTCCGGATAGGTAACATGGTCTTAAGATCTCCAATATTAATTTCTTTTGCTTAAGATACCTGGCATGTTAAGAAATTAAAGGACCTATTTTGGTCTGGTTGAGCGTTTGCCGTAAACGTCTACTCAAGTAGCTTGCAGTGAATTAGCTTGGGCAATTGGAGGAAGCAAATTGCATTGTTTTATCTAAAGGTTCGCTTACTTTAATTCGCTTATTTGTTTTCAGATATGTCTATTATTGCATCGCTCATCAATTCAATCGTACACAATTCTTTGACTGGTCCGAATTTTCCTGGATGGAAAAGTGACATTGTCAAACTCTTGGATTCATTTGGACATTTGTTTGTTCTGTAAACTCCCTGTCCGAGTTCGCCCACTGATACATCTTCCGATGAGGAGCGTGCACAGTATCACATGTGGATGTGGTCGAATGGCATGGCCAGACAGTATATCTTGGCTGGTATGTCAGATGCACTGCGTCCTCGTTATAGCGATGTGTGGTTTGCATGTGACATTATGCGACGTCTTGACGTAGCATATGGCGGACTCGATGGACATGCTAGATCCAGTCTTATCAAGCATATTGTAAGACAGAAAATGGGTCAGAACTGTTCGGTACGTGAACATGTGGAATCGCTCATCCAGCTCATAGATGAGTACACATTGATGGGTGGTCAAATTGACAATGGTGTCAAAATTGACTTGTGTTGGTCCGGAAATATCAGAGTCGTCGTGTTTTAAAGTTCAACACGAAATGCAGCGGAATAGAATAAAGTTACTTGCACTTAATATTGTTATCAGCAAAATAATTTCTTAACTCAAGTTGATTTTAATGTTAGTTTGCAGATATACACTAGCAACTCTGTTGCTAGGTTTTAAATCAACCTTTGAACAGCAAACTAATAAAACAGTAAGTAAAGCAGTAAATGAACACAGGATTTATAGTGGTTCGATCAAATAGATCTACGTCCACTCCTTAGCCGAAGCGCTAAGAATTTCACTAGAGAAGTATACAGAGTACAAGGAATCGCCTTTCCAGTTAAGTAGGCAGTGAGCTTTCGGCCTGGCTACTTGACAGCTATCCTCCGTGAATCTGAGCTTCTCCGAACACAGCTCCGGGCAAGTCAAGGGCGCACCTTTGTAAAACTTGTCCTTTGCTAATGAGGCGTTTAGAGTTTGCCTCGGAACTTGATAGGTCTGCGGCTAGTGCCCGTGTGAGTCACAGTTTTTCAAGAGTGACTGTTGGATTCCTTTCTGAAAGAAATGAATCCCAATGATTGAGATATCCTTGAATGCAATCAGGAATATCTTCAATGGAGTGTCAGTACTTCAATGAACGACACCACAGGTTGTTGAGAGTCTTCAGATAGACTTTAAGATGTCTCTCAACTGACTACTTTTAAGGATCACTTTGTCAAGGGAATCTTTAGCTTGAGCATTCGTAAGTAAAGTGATAAGAGCACTTGTAGATTTGTAAAAGCAGTAGTCTATCCAGTTCTTGAATTCTGCCTTTTATAGTTGGAGATTCAAAACTTTGAATCTCCATACCCGTTAGACACAACGGCTTCTTTCTCCAAGAATGGATTAAACTGGTAGAATGCCTTTCTGGGTGGAGATGTACTTCCCAGACTACTTGGGGAAAGTCTCGTCCCTTGTGCATCCTTTTTGTCAGAGTCGCAGCTTGGCTTCATCGTTGCTAAACGAATATTCCTTGAGATCCTTTGACTTGTTTTATATGTGATTCTTCATTGATTGCTGAAACGTGCGAATGCTAATTCCTTAGCATTCCAACGTTCTTGTTTGCCGACTTCTCTAGCAGTCTGTGAGTTTGACCTTCCGAGTCATCTTATCTCCTCTGCTAGGGAATCTTCATAGCACACTAGTCTATTACAACTCGATATTTAGCTTATACAGGACTTTTACAAGTTGCGTTAGACTTTCTAGATTTCAGCAAATGATCGACCAACTAGATAAGGTTTGATCCAACAAAACCTTTTACAAATAAGTCCTAAGGAAGATTTTAGGGATAATTCCCAACAATTTCCCCCTTTTTGGTGCGATCAAAGCTTACTATCATTTGCTGACCCGAGTGGAAGAATGTCTGTGTTTTACAATATTATGCTAATCTATCACAGAGTTTTTCCAGCTAGGTTCTAGCAATAGGAATGATTGTAGTAAAATTCCCCCTCAAAAGTTGCTGGGAAATATTTCTCGATTAAAAGGTTACGACATAGCAGTATGCTAGATTTATTTAAAACGACAATCATTCATAAGCATAATCATCATGTCCACATGCAAATTTGTTGAATACACTAGGAGTGTAGATCAACTTCAGCACACCAGTAAAATTCAGAAGTGGACAAAGAGATTTTGTCAAAGTCTGATCCAATTTTATAAATGATTTAGCATTTTACATTACAAATTGGATACAGAGCAATTAGGTTTAAAGAAATTGACCTTCTTATCGTTCATGAGTCGGGAGCTGGCTTTTCCTTTTCACTGTCTGCTGACTTGATCTTCTGAAAGTTTGCGAACTTCTCCATAGTGATTTTCATGAAGTTTTCAACAAGAGCTGCTCCTGCTTCTCTTTCTGCAGCCTCACGCTCCAGTTCTTTGGCCAGTTTCTCTTGTTCCATTGCCATCTTTTGCATTTGAGATTCATGTTCAATTTTCTGTAGCTCTGGCTTCATGTTCCTTTCGTTGTAGCTCAAGTTTAGCTTCTAGTTCCTTTTGTTTGAGTTCCTCTTTGGCTTTTTCTTCTTTCCTCAGCCTTTCTTGTTCCCTTATTATTGCTTCCTGTTTCTCCTTCTTTCTTCTTACGCGGTCAGCTTTTCTTCTTTCTTCCCCCTCTTTGATTGCAGCCAAAAGGTCTGAACCATATGCCACAACCGTTGCTTCTGTTTGAATTCTGGTGTCCACTATGTCTTGACGAGCAGCTTCAAGACCGGCCCTGTTCTCAGAAACAGCTAACTTGTTTTCAGCAACCTCTGATAGTACATGAGATACAGTGCTCCGAATCTCATCCACTTCGTTTCTTAGTTGGCTGGTTGCTACTTCTATTCTTTCATCAACGACTGTTTGCATGTAAGAGTGGAAAGCCTCAGCTATCTCAGATGTGAGTGGGAAAGGCATGGGTAGAGATGTTATGGGAAGGGCATTGAAAGATGTAGTCATGACTAGATCTTGACTCAACGGAGGGTTGGTCGGTTGTTCAAGACTGGTATTCGCCGCAAGATATTCTTGATAGCTTAATTCTTCAAGTAATATCCTATGAGCTGCCTCTACAACTTGTGAAATTTCATGAATAAGCTGAGCTTCATCTTTCTGAGCTCCCTCAAAGATGTTCTGAATATCAATCTCAATGATGTTCTGGATATCAACGTCCAGAATCTCAACTAACATCTTATCTGGATACTCGAGTCTCGGAGCAGCACGTTCAGTGACTCTTCCCTTTCGTTGAGCTTCCTGACGGTCTTCTTGTTGAGATTTATATTCCAACTGCCGTTTCTCATAAGCAACAGCCGCTTTGGCTTGTCGCTTAGACAGTTCAATCCTTGTGTCAAAATATCCATCTGGGACAAAGGTAGATTTGGGTAGTCCTGCAATCTGAGAGGTAATGCGATGTTCTCTGATAGCATGAAGTCTACACATAACTTGGTGATCTGAGAACTGTTTCATCCCTGGAACTTGATCAATCCAGTCAAAACACCAACGCTCTTCATATCGCCAGAAATTTAATCCTTTAGCGGCGATACAGAGCATCCTTTCTTCAAGGCAGAGTTGATGCATGACATAATCAAACTTCTTCCATCGACGGAATTCTTGCGCTAATAGACGTCCTTCGGGTATTGACTCATCCAATACACTGTGGAATAGATCTGCTATGGCTCTTTCTGTTTCAGATTCAACGAACTGCTCAATTTCTTCAGCCATAGGTCCTAAATCTGAGTTTGGTGCATCCTCGGGATGAACTTTTGCACACCATTGGCTAATTCTTCGAAGTCCATAGCGGCGTCCTGGCAATCCATGGAATGGTACTCGAAGAATAGCTTCGGATCCTGTTGTTTCTTTTCTTAAGAACTTTGCATTGTAGATTTCTTCAGCTTCTCCATCAGAATAGGATTCAGAAACACAAGAGGATCCTGAGTCGGGGCTGGAAGGATCATGTTGAACTTGTTGAGATGCTTCAACAATTGATTGTTCGAGAGTTTCTGGTGGATGTTCGTCGAGAACTGTCAACATGGTATTTTCATCTGGATTCCCGATTGTTGTATCAGTATGGATTTGAGATCCACCTTGATCTTCAAAATCACGAAACTGGCTGGATTCTCCTCCACGTTTCTTGTGAATCTTCTTCCGGTGGTAGTGAGTTTCTGTTGGTCCCGGATTATCAGGGTATAACTTGGCAGCGGAAAATGTGGTTAATCGTTTCTTGCACTCTGCTGGTTACTCAGCTGACTGGGACCTTGTCAGCTGGTAAGTCAACTTGCACTTTGCGTACTCAGCTGACTGGCGACTGGCTGGTCAGCTGGTAGCTCAAGACTTTGAATATTTTAACCTTGTTTGCACAGTTATATCAGTTTTCAGATATACACCAGCACTTGGGTGCTGGGTTTTAAATCAGTATGAAATGCAGAAAGCTGATAAAAGACAAAGGATTTATAGTGGTTCGATCAACTGATCTACGTCCACTCTCCAGTCATAGCACTGGAAATTTCACTAAGAGTAACCGGGTACAAGCGTCCTACGATCTATCTCTAGCTGGTGAATGCCTCGTCCACCAGTTCACTAGATCAACCGCTCCCGGCCTTGTCCTTCTTCAACTCTGATCCGCTGGTGGAGTGCGAGCACGTCACTTCAACCTCCACAGCTTCACTGGGTGTTTAGTTCTCCCCAGAACGTATCTTCTTAATACGGCAAAAGCCCGTAATAACTCAAGTGCTGGCTGGCACAAGAGCTGCTGTGAACTTCCTCAGAAGAGAAAGAACACCAAAGAGATCTGAACTTACAAGCTGGAAGCTTGAAGTCTCGTGTTTGATAAATCAACACACGGATAGCCTTAAGAAAGGCCTCGAAAGTGTTTTGCTTCTACTTGCTTGAGCGTAATAAATTTGCAGACTTTCGGTAGGTGAAGAGTATTGAATGTTGAAGCAAGCAAGCGTCTTAAATGTTGGTAGTTCCGACCTATTTATAGACGCGGGATCCCATTCAAATCTTCTAGCCGTTTGGACACATCCGGAAAAGGTCTTTGTCCTCGCATGTCCTTCAGACGGCGGCAGGTAGGAATTTCCGGAAAGCGCCATGCTTTTGTCCACTTTATCTGACATTGATCTCTTTATGTCAGAACGGCACTATTC
>JAPKLW010001050.1:243796-270850 GCA_026898455.1 Plectranthus barbatus | reverse complement strand
AGAGATCTAGATTCTTTTAATGTCAGATAAAAGAATCGATCTCTTCTTAGGTCCTTATCAATGTGTGCCCCACACCAGCATACCAAGCCATCCAAGATAAGATGCTTATTACTGCGTATGCTGCAGCCTACACCGACAGTTTATCCTGGAACTGTCTCAGCTGTGATAACTATTTATATCTCGCTAGGTCAAACGATCCATACGATCTTTCGTGATCTTCTACACACCGTATGATCTCCCTATCGACGAGATAAGAGGATAATTGGGTTTGCGACACATGTTTGTTAATTCAGACAGGAGATGAACATACAATATTTATGATTCCCAGTATATTAACCAATCGACCTTGTATATAATATACCAATCATAATGCTTTCAGTATATAAATCCATCAACAATAACGTGATATTTTTTTTAAATATATTTTAACTCCATAATTGATTTATTTTTAATTTTATGTTTTTGTTTTTAAGAATGTTTTTATTTTTAACTACTATTTTAATGGGATAATAATTATATATGTAAATAATATATTTTAATTAGAGATAAAAAAATATTGTTGAACAAACAAAAGTATAAAAATAACATTTTTTTCAATCATTAATGTATTTAAATGATTGAACAAAAATATAAAATCAAAAAATATTAATTATCCAATTTTTATATATTAAAAATACAAAATATTTAGAAAAATAAAATATTATTTAAAGATAAAAATATTATGTGACATTGTGTTTTAGTGACTATACATTTAGCATCACAAAACACTTAACTATTAAGTCATAAATGAAAAATAAATTTTTTTTAATATGAGTAATTATGACCTATAATTTTCCAGAAAAAAAGGAACTGGGAATTTTATCCCAATTTTTCTATTATGATATTTTATCTCACTTTTTTATTATGTTAGAAAATTTTATCCCATGGGCTAACAGAGTTAATTTAATTGTTGAGTTACATGTTACCACCCATGTGGACGCTGATAAGGGTGTTCGCGGTCCAGTTTGGCTGGTTTGGAAGCAAAATCTCGGTCAAACCAATAATTACTGTTTGTAACTTTTTCAAACCAATCCAGCCAAACATATAAAAACGGTTTGGTCCGGCCGGTTTAACAGTTTAAAATGAAATATGTTTCAATTTCCAACAATATATTATATAATTTGTAGAAAACTAGAGCCTAGATGCAAATTATTTGATTTCTATTATTCTTTATTACTTATTACAATGTAATTTTAATTTTTAAAATCTTATATTTATAATTTAATGTAATACAAAAAAGAAACACATGAGTCAATTGTATTAAAATGACAACCTTAAAATTCAAATGTAAATCAAAAGAGACATGTAAAATTATAATAACGATGTTAATACTTAATTTACCGTAAAAAAAATTATAAACGATAATTAATAATATTTAATGTTAATACTAGGCTATGTTGGCCAATAAATTTAAACATGGATTAATTGTATGAGAAAAGTAGAAACTTACCAAGTGAAATATAATTTATATTTATTAATTATAATATATTTAATATATATACATATAAATACGGCCAGTCCGGCCGATATGGCCGGTTTGAGCTATCAAACTGAACCGAATTAATTTTGACCGGTTTTAAAAAATTTCAAACCGTCAGTTTGAAAATTAAGTTTCAAACCGGCCAAATTAATTCGGTTCGGCCAATTTAATCGATTTCGGCTAAACCATGAACACCCCTAGACGCTGATGTGGCACCCACTTGTGTAATACTCCCTCCGTCCCGCACTATTAGTCCCACTTTCCATTTTTCGTCTGTCCCGTACTATTAGTCCCCTTACTTATTTTGGCAAAATTAAAAGAATATTTTAATATGTACAATAAAATTATAAAAAAGGCAAAAAAACCTAAATACCCTTGCAACCCTAAGAACATATTACCCCCATGTCCCTGCCGCACACATTGTCGAACCCTAAAAACCTTTCACCCCCTCATTCTCCTTTTTTGTCGAACCCTAATTTCTCTCGATCTCTCGTACCTCCGCTGCCCCTCTTCTTCCGGTTGTTAGTCGTCGGTCCTTCTCTTTGTCGTCGTTCCTCTCACCGCGATGATGAAGTCGATCGCACCTTCTTCGTCTATGTGTAACGAAATCCACGATGATGACTGCACCTTCGTCGATCCCCCTGCTTTGCCTTTGGCCGTTCAA
Organism: Plectranthus barbatus; assembly: GCA_026898455.1. Lineage (NCBI taxonomy): Eukaryota > Viridiplantae > Streptophyta > Magnoliopsida > Lamiales > Lamiaceae > Plectranthus > Plectranthus barbatus. Next base: position 268,667 of record JAPKLW010001050.1, on the reverse strand, counting down.
ATGTTGTTGCCCCCGCCGCCAATCGGTTGTGCATGTGACGTGCCCTCTACTGACAGCTCCTTGAGTCCTTGCTCTTTTCTGTCCTTTTCTAAAAATGTTCATTTTTTGCATTTGTCCCTTCTCACCGCCGGTGTCTCAGAGACGTGGATGGCCGACAACTTCTTCTCTGATTCATGTGGTAAGGGCCTCGTTGTCGCCGGAGGCTTGGAGGCGTGGATGGCCGACAACTCATGCTCTGATTCAATTGATGACCACGAGGGATAGTGTCTGAGCGGTCCTTACACCTCTGAGTGGACTAGACTGAAGATTAAAGACCATGAGGGAGGGTGTCGAAGGAGGAGAAGATGGTTGTAGTTCGCATATTTTGGGAAATTTATTTCCCCAATATTCGGTGATTTATGTTCTTTGCTCTTCTAAAATTTGGGATACGTTGGTTCGCATGTTGGTTCTGTTGGTTATTTGATTGGCTCTTCTAATATGGTTGTGGTTCGCATGTTGGTTATTTGATTGGTTCTGTTAAGATGGTTGTGGTTCGCATGTTGGTTCTGTTGGTTCTTTGATTGGCTCTTATAAGTGAAGGGATTCGTGAACTGAATCACGAAGTCTGTTAGCCGAGATCGTTAATTGGATATCAAAAATAAATTGCTATGCCCATGATTATTCCTAGCATGCTCCTATTGATTATGCATAAGGGGGTTTATGTGGAATACCTGGATTGTAGAAACCTGAAGAACGAGTGCGTAGAGATTTGATCATCGATCCTTTTCCCACGCACCAAGATTTATTTCTAACAGATTGAGGAATTAAATCTAAGAAAATTAATCAGTAATTTTTTAAAACAAAGAAGGAGAGAAGAAAGAACACTATCCTCCTGATCTGATCTTCTGATCTGTATCCCAACTCCAATCCGAATATCTGGTGAAGATTCCCTTCGGATTCATTACCCGGTTGAGAAGCGAAATTTCCTCCTCGTTTCTCAGATCTTAGTCGATCACCACAGCTCCCAAAATACTGGTTTGCTGTGCTGCAACATATGATCTTATGATGTATTGTGATCTGAGAACCTGAGGCTTATTCATAGGAAAATACTGGACTTCTATTGGGCCAGACCAGGGACCAGAATGTAAATAGCAAATAAGGCTTATCAATTAATTAATTCCTATATTCAACCGAGAATATAATTAATTAATTAATATTGATTCATTCCACCAGAGAATCAATAATGTCCTACCTATTTGCTACCACGTTTTGAGGTACGGGTTCCATGGGCTCGGTATATCCCCACATTTAAAGTTACAGACATTCGTTAATTAATTTAAGCTCTGAAAAGCCATTTAATTAATTAACATCTTATATTCCTGAATTAATCCACTCAAACCTTTTCACTTATGCTTGAACTTAATCAGCTTGCAGGATTTTAGCATAACGAACCTTTTGAGCTGCTCAGGGAATGCCACCATCCTATACTGGATGTGGTTACCTAGTTCTAGTACCAGACTGTCATACACAAACTGTTATCACCCAAGATACAAATATACAAGATCAACTAGAGCCTTTCACTGCAACTCAAAGTGATACACAATCTGTTTATACTTCTGTACCTTCATATAGGCTTAGGATCTCATCAAGCCATAGAGATCTAGATTATTTTAATGCCAGATAAAAGAATCGATCTCGACTTAGGTCCTTATCAATGTGTGCCCCACACCAGCATACCAAGCCATCCAAGATAAGATGCTTATTACTGCGTATGCTGCAGCCTACACCGACAGTTTATCCTGGAACTGTCTTAGCTGTGATAACTATTTATATCTCGCTAGGTCAAACGATCCATACGATCTTCCGTGATCTACTACACACCGTATGATCTCCTTATCGACGAGATAAGAGGATAATTGCGTTTGCGACACATGTTTGTTAGTTCAGACAAGAGATGAACATATAACATTTATGATTTCCAGTATATTAACCAATCGACCTTGTACATAATATACCAATCATAATGCTTTCATTATATAAATCCATCAATCTCCCACTTATACTCAAAGCATTATACAAGTGCTTTCCAGAGTATAACACGTCTAAACTAATCTAACTATTACATCAATTATTCCACGTGGCTGGCTTTGCCCTCAGCCCAAGGTTACGTACATGCATCTCGTAGACCTTTTGAGGCAGAACTTTTGTGAATGGATCTGCTAGATTATTCTTTGTATCAATCTTCTCTACCAGCACATCACCCCTTGCTATGATTTCACGTATAATATTGTACTTCCTCTCGATGTGTTTTGTTGCTCTCTGAGTTCGTGGGTCCTTTGAATTAGCCACAACTCCTGAATTATCACAATATACCGTGATAGTCTTGGACAGCTTAGGAATCACGTCCAACTCCAGAAGGAAGTTTCGAAACCATACTGCTTCTTTTGAAGCTTCAGAAGCTGCCATATACTCTGCTTCCATGGTGGAGTCAGCAATGCACTTCTGCTTTGCACTCCTCCATGATATGGCCCCACCTCCCAATATAAACACATAGCCAGAGGTGGACTTCTTTTCGTCTCAGTCTGCCTGGAAATTCGAATCTGTATAACCCACAGGGCACAACTCCTCAGACTGATACACGAATGTAGGATTCGATTCTACAATAGACAACACGAATTGTCACTTTAATTAACTTGCCAAAGATCGTTATTAGGATATCAAAAATAAATATGAATTAAATAAATCAGACGAACTTAGGCATGCTTCTATAAACTTAATTGCAATAGATGGATTTTGGAATACCTCAACTCCTACGGATTGAATACGGCGGTAGATCGTTGATGGTGTTCCTACAGATCTGATCTTTTGATCTGTTCCCCAGCTCGATCCAAAAATTCGGTGAGGATACGCTACTGGATCAACAGCCACCCACTCTCTCTAAATCTCTTTAGGGTTTCTGATTTGAAACTTCAAACTTATGTGGGAAAATGAGAGATTTACTATTTATACAGATCTGGAGGATGGGCTATTAGGGTTTAAAAAACCCTAATGGGCTCTGAGCAATGTTGGGCCAGACCAGGGAGCAAATGCAAATAATAAAGTGGGCCTCCTATTAATTAATTCCATGTTCAACCCAAAACATAACTAATTAATAAACATTATTCATGCCACCAGAGAATTAATGCTGACCTACCCCTTTATTACCACATTATTAGGAACGGGTTGCATTGACTTGGTTAATCCCCATATTTAAGGTTTCAGACTTCATTAATTAATTCAGCGTATGCCAATTAGTTGTAATTAATTAATCTCTTATTATTCCTGTGTAGTAGCACTCAACCCTTATCGCTTATGCTTGAATCAATGATTCAGCCTGCAGGACTTAGCATAACGAACCTCGTGAGCTTCCCAGGGAATGTCACAATCCTGAAACGGATATGGTTATCTAAATCCAGCCTGAGGAAACCCCACACAAACTGCCATCACCCAAGAGGCAGATATATGAGTACATGTAAGACTCTCCACCATAGCAAGTCAAAGTGACAGTCAACCCATGTGTGCCCCCCAGCTTTCAATAGACTTTAGATCCGACCAAGTTACTGATGGGTTTTGTATACTGAAAGCATTTATTATAATGAGTATACAACAGTTTATTTCTCCTATCTGTTAACAATCTTACATGTATGAACAATGGTATCCTCTTGTCTCACCGATAGGGACGATCATACGGCGTGTTGTAGATCACAGAAGACAGTATGATCACTTGACCTAGTGAGACATAAACTTGATCACAGTCGAGACAGCGTATGAGGATACGTCTGTCCGGATGGTTGCGACATTGTCAGAATAAGTAGTCTGTCTTGGTTACTTGACATGCTGGTACGCAGGGGTGGCGTATTGATGGACCGCAGTGAGATGACGAGATTACCATCTCAATGGGTGGCGTATCTTAATCATGTTTGTTACATTTTGCAGGGGTTCACACCGAGGAGGGTGCTGAAGAATGACGAGATTACCATCTCAACGGGGAACGCAGCACAAGTGAGTGCAGCTGCCATTGGAGATTTCACCTTGTACTTTGATGATTATGTTTTAACTTTGAGAGATGTTTTGTACGTGCCGGATTTTTGGTGAAACCTTATTTCAGTTTCCAAACTTTATGTTGATGGATATTCAGTTATTTTTGATAGTGGTGTTTCTATCATTGGTAATAACGGTGTTATCTGTCGTGGGATGCTGAATAATTCTCTCTATGTTGTTAACTGTAATCATAAGTCTTCCGCAAGTATTGCATGTAATTCATCCATAATTGATAATCCTAGCAAGAGAAAACTTACTTCTTCTGATGAGGATCTTACATATCTCTGGCACTTGAGACTGGGGCACATCAGCTTGAAGCGGATACAAAGACTTGCAGATGACGGTACATTGGACTTAGTCCCGGCTGTACCTTATCAAGTCTGCGAATCCTGCATTGAGGGCAAGATGTCAACTAGGCCTTTCAAGGCTAGTCAGTCTCGAGCAGAGGAAGTGTTGGAATTGATCCATTCTGACTTATGTGGACTGATGTCCACGCAGGCTCGTGGAGGGTACGAGTACTTCGTCACTTTCATTGATGATTACTCAAGGTACGTATATGTTTACCTGCTTCGCTACAAGTCTGAATGCTTTGAGAAATTCAAAGAGTTCAAGGCTGAGGTAGAAAAGAAGGTCGGGAAAACTATCAAGTCACTGCGATCTGACCGCGGTGGCAAATACCTCGGTAACGAGTTCCTGCAATATTTGTCAAAAAACGGGATTACATCCCAGTGGACTGCACCGGGTACTCCCCAGCAAAATAGTGTAGCTGAAAGAAGAAATAGGACTCTTCTAGAGATGGTAAGATCAATGATGAGTTATGCAAACTTACCCATTTCGTTCTGGGGTTACGCATTGGAAACAGAAGCTTACGTGCTTAATGTGGTGCCTTCTAAATCAGTTCCTAAGACGCCTTTTGAGCTCTTCCTTGGTCGCAAACCTAGTTTGTGCAAGATTAGAGTATGGGGCTGTCTGGCACACGTACAGTCGAAGGAACCTGATAAGTTAGAAAGCAGGTGAAAGTAATGCTGTTCATAGGGTATCCCAGGCAAACGAAAGGTGGTTACTTTTACTGTCCTGAGAGTCAGAGAGTCGTTGTTAGCACCAACGCTAGATTCTTGGAGGACGAGTATGTGAGTAATCACAAGTCAAGGAGTGATATCTTTCTTCAAGAAATTGAGAACGAGAATGCAATTCCAAGGGAAGGGGAACGTGTAGATGTGGGTGCACCTGTGAGAGGCACAGCACCACAGACACGTTCTTCAGTGCAGGGTGCAGGACCACAAGTTACTGCACCTACAACTAACACGACACCGATGCCTCGTCGTAGTGGGAGAGTTATTTTCCAGCCGGAAAGGTACATGTTCGTGGGTGAGTCTTCGGACTTGAGCCTGGAAGACGGAAATGAGGACTCTAACCCACTAACTTACGAAAAGGTAGTGCAGGACAAGGATATTACCAAATGGCGTGTCGCCATGGATTCTGAAATTGAATCCATAAATGCTATGGATGTATACCAGAAAACTGATTTGTCGGATGGCTTTAGGGCCATAGGGTGCAAATGGGTATACAAGAGAAAGAAAGGGGCGAATGGAAAGATCACGACTTTTAAAGCCAGGCTGGTGGCAAAGGGTTATAGTTAGAAAGAGGGCATTGACTATGACGAAACCTTTTCACCCGTAGCCATGCTTAAATCCATCCGAATACTCCTTGCCATAGCTGCGCATATGGACCTCGAGATATGACAGATGGATGTCAAAACCGCTTTTCTAAACGGTTACCTTGAAGAAGGTAGGGACATCTATATGCAGCAACCCGAGGGTTACATAAGCAAGGGCGAAGAACATGCATTGCTGACTCCACCATGGAGGCGGAATATGTCGCCGCCTCCGACTCCTCGAAAGAGGGGGTATGGCTCAGGAACTACCTTTTAGAGTTGGGCGTGATCCCGAGTTTGCCGAGGAGCATCACAATTTATTGTGATAACTCTGGTGCAGTGGCGAACTCAAAGGAACCGCGGTCTCACAGGGCAAGCAAACACATAGAAAGAAAGTACCATATCATACGAGAAATCGTATCGAGGGGCGATGTGCAAATTAAGAAGATTGACACTGCTGACAATCTTGCTGATCCATTTACAAATAGCTTGCCGCAGAAAGTTTATGAAAGACATATTCGTGAGCTGGGTCTGAGGTGGATGCCGACCACTGATAGTGGTTAAAGAGACAACAGACTAGATAGACGGATTGTATACTCTGTAATAGCTTAGTTATGCTTTGAGTATAAGTGAGAGATTGATGGATTTTGTATACTGAAAGCATTTATTATAATGAGTATACAACGATTTATTTCTCCTATATGTTGACCATCTTACATGTATGAACAATGATATCCTCTTGTCTCACCGATAGGGATGATCATACGGCGTGTTATAGATCGCAGAAGATAGTATGATCATTTGACCTATTGAGACATAAACCTGATCATAGCTAAGATAGCGTATGAGGATACGTCTGTCCGGACGGCTGTGACATTGTCGGAATAAGTAGTCTGTCTTGGTTACTTGACATGCTAGTACGCAGGGGTGGCGAATTGATGGACCGCAGTGAGATGTATTCATCTGTCTGACATCAGCGAATACAAGATCTCGATATTGATTGAGTCCAAACCCTAACGAAGGTTCAGGGGTTCGCATGGGTTGACTGTTGCTTTGACTTGCCATGGTGGAGAGCCTAAGTAACGTGCTCGTATATCCGCATCTTGGGTAACAGTAGTTTGTGTAGTACCGCCTGAGACTGGGTTTAGGTAACCATATCTGAGTAATAGGATGGGGACATTCCCCGAGGAGCTCAATAACATTCATTGTGCCAAAGTCCTGCAGGCTGATTAAGTTCAGGCACGAGTGATAAGGATTGAGTGGTACTACTCAGGAATTATTAGATATTAATTAATTGTAGTTAGAGCTTGTCAGAGGCTCCGATTAATTAATGAATGTCCGGTAACCTTAAATATGGAGATTCTCAATTAATGCAGCCCGTTCCAATAACGTGGTTATAAAGGGGTAGGTCAGTATTAATTCTGTGGTGAAAAAGAATTAATATTAATTAATTAATTGTGTCCTGGGTTGTGGACATGAGAATTAATTAATTTATAGGCCCACTTTATTATTTGCATTAGCTCCCAGGTCTGGCCCAAGGAAAGTGTGCTGAATTGAGCCCAGGAGCCCACTAGGGTTTACAACCCTAGGTCTATAAATAGAAAGCTCTCTCTCATAAGTTGTAACACAGTTGAAAAACCCTAAACCTAAGAGAGAGAGAGGCGCTGTTTTTCTGGAGTAGAAGGGAGGAGAATTTTCGAATTCTGGTCCTGCTCAAAGCACAGATCTGTGGAATCCTCACCAGTAGAAGATCTGAATGCACCGAGAAACAGATCTGAAGATCTAATCTGGAGAACAACAAACTTCTTTATTTCCCTTTTGATTTTGAATTTTTATCAAGAAATTTGGCTTCTAATTTCTGTTTCCGCAGATAAAATCGGATTGGTGGTTGAATTAAAGTTAGAAATTCAAACGCAAAAGATCGGATCAGACTCGAAGGAAAAATGGTAAATTCCTCAATCCACAATTATGGTAATTAAATTCATAGGAGCATGCTAGGGTTTATTGTTTATTTCAAGTCATTAATGATTACCAGTATATCAAACATAATGTTTCTCAATATACCAATCATAATGCTTTTATGTATACAATTCCAACAACGAGACAGTAGTCTCTAGTCGTTTTCAAGTATTTGAGTATGTGCTTTACCGCAGTCCAATTCGCCTGTCCAGGGTTAGACTGATATCTTGCTACCATGCCTATAGCAAAGCAGATATCTGGCCTCGTACATAGCATTGCATACATGAGGCTCCCACGGCCGATGCATACAACACGTTCCTCATCTCATCTTTCTCCTTTTGTGTCACCGGACACTGATCCTTGGAAAGATGTATGCCATGTCTGAAGGGTAACAAACCTTTCTTGGCTGTTTGCATGCTGAAACGGGCAATCACCGTATCCACATATGACCCCTGAGACAAGGTCAGCATCCTCTTATTGCGCTCCCACAATACTTTTACCCCTAGGATGTATCCTGCCTCCCCAAGGTCCTTCATATGAAACTGTTCAGATAACCACCCCTTTATGCCCGACAATACTTCCACATTATCGCCAAATAGGAGAATATCATCTACATAAAGTGCAAGGAACACCACGCTTTCGCTGACACATAGACGGTAAGCACAACTCTCGTTTGAGCATTGTGAAAATCCATAGGATTTAATCACTTCATCAAAACGTAGATTCCATGATCGTGAAGCTTGCTTAAGTTCATACAGCGACTTCTTAAGCCTCTAGACCAAATGTTCTTCGCCCTTCTGCACATAACCGTCTGTCTGTTGCATATAGATGTCTTTACCTTTTTCAAGGTACCCGTTTAGAAATGCGGTTTTGACATCCATCTGCCAGATCTCTAGGTCCTTATGTGCTGCAATGGCTAGGAGTATTCGAATGGACTTAAGCATGGCTACCGGTGAGAAGGTCTCGTCATAGTCTACACCTTCTTTCTGACTATAACCCTTCGCCACCAACCTTTCTTTGGAAGCTATAATCCTTTCTTTCTTTTGTATACCCATTTGCATCCTATGGCTCGATAGCCATCTGGCAAATCAGTTTTCTGGTATACATCCATAGCCGTAATGGATTCTATTTCTAAATCCATGGCGATCAGCCATTTGTCCGCATCTTTATTAGATACTGCCTCATCGTACGTCCAGGGATCGGTATCATCTAGTTCGCTTTCCGGGATCAAGTCTGAAGACTCTCCCATGAACATGTTCCTTTCGGGTTGGTGGACAACCCTCCCACTGCAACGAGGCATCTGAATCGTGTCAGTAGTTGGCACAGTACTTGTTGGTCCCATACCTTGCATGAATGGCAGTGTTGGTATTCCCTCACCCATTACAGGTGGATTTACCACTACACTGGGCTATCCTGATGGAATCGCTTCCTTAATAACCTCAAGCTCGTGGAGGATAATTTCACTCTTGGATCTGTGGTTTCTTACATATTTGTCCTCCAAGAATCTTGTGTTGGTACTGACAACCATTTTCTGATTATCAGGGCAATAAAAGTAACCACCTTTCGTTTGCCTGGGGTATCCGATAAACAGCATCAGCTTACACCTACTTTCTAAGTTATCAGGTTCTTTTGTCAGCACATATGCTGGACAACCCCAAACCCTCACTCTGTTCAAACTTGGCTTTCGCCCATACCAGAATTCTAGAGGCATTTTAGGAACTGATTTAGAAAGTACAAGGTTAAGCAAATAGGCCGCTGTCTCCAAGGCATATCCCCAGACGAAATCGGCAAGCTTGCATAACTCATCATCGACCTGACCATTTCCAAGAGAGTTCTATTTCTTCTTTCCGCTACACCATTTTGTTGAGGGGTTCCTGGTGCAGTCCACTGGGATGTAATACCGTTGTATGTCAAGTACTACAAGAACTCGTTACTGAGGTATTCTCCACCACGATCCGATCGTAGTGTCTTGATAGTCTTACCTAGCTTCTTTTCTACCTCAGTCCTAAACTCTTTGAATTTCTCAAAGCATTCAGACTTGTAGTGAAGCAAATAGACATATACGAATCTTGAGTAATCGTTATTGAATGTGGTGAAGTACTCATAACCTCCACGAGCTTGCGTGGACATTGGTCCACATAAGTCAGAGTGGATCAATTCTAACACATCCTCTGCTCGAGACTGACTTGCCTTAAAATGCATGGTCGTCATCTTTCCCTCTATACAGGATTCACAGATTTGATGCAGTACCACTTGAAAAGAATCCAAGAGCCCATTGCATGCTAAACTTCTAACTCTCTTTAGATTGATGTGACCTAATCTCAAGTGCTAGAGATATGTTTGATCCTCATCGGAAGAAAACTTTCTCTTTAAATGATTATTATTATTATTATTGGATGAGTTTGCAACATTCACGGAAGATTTATGCATATAATCAATGATATAGAGAGAGTTAATCAGTTTGCCATGACAGATAACACCGTTATTCCCAATGATAGAAACTCCACTATAAAAAATAACTGAATATCCATCACTAAACAACTTGGAAACTGAAAATAAGTTCCGCCAAAAAATCGGCACATACAAAACATCTCTCGAAATCAAAACATTATTTTCAAAGCATAAAGTAAAATCTCCAATGGCTACTGCTGAGACTCGCTCTCCGCTGCCCATTAATATAGTAATCTCGTCATGCATCAGCTGCGTTGTCAGCCTGAACCCCTGCAAAGTATAACAAACTTGATCAGTAGCTCCAATATCCACTACCCAAGAATAGGTAGAAATTGATGCTAAACATGTTTCCGTTATAAATGCACAATGCACCTTGTCCAGTCTTCCTGACTTGCCAATCTTTCTTCCAGTGACTAGCCTTGGCACATCTGAAACACTTGTCCTTTTTTCCCAGGCACGTCCGGTGTTCTTTTTTACTTCTTCACAGAAGTTGTACCTTTGGCTTTCTTCTTAAACATTCCTTTGTGCCTCTTGCCAACCAGCGTAACAGGACGGTTTCCTGAAGTAGCCAAAACAACCTTTTCTGGAAGCATCACTGACTCCGCTGCCATCAAGTCATTGAGTAACTCGTTAAGAGTATACTCTTTCTTGTTCATGACAACATTTAGTCTAAAGTTCTCAAAGGACTTTGGCAGAGAGTTGAGAATGATATCAACCTGCGCTTCCGTATCGATACCACCTGTTGGGTTTTGTATACAGAAAGCATTTATTAAAATGAGTATACATTCAATTGTATTTCATATTTGTTAACAAACTTACATGCGAGTAACAACGGTATCCTCTTATCTCACCGATAGGGACGATCATACGACGTGTTGTAGATTGCAAAAGACAGTATGATCACTTGACCTAGTGAGATATAAATATTATCACAGTAGAGACAACGTACGAGGATAAGTTTGTCAGTATAGGATGCAATATAGCCGGAAAGAAGTAATCTGTCTTGATTACTTGATATGCTGATACATGAGGTTGCATATTGATTGGACCACAGTGAGATGTATTCTGCTGTCTGACATCAGAGAATACAAGATCTCGATCTTGATTGAGTCCAAACCCTAACAAAGGTTCAGGGGTATGCACGGGTTAACTGTTGCTTTGACTTGCCATGGTGGAAAGCCTTAGTCACGTGCTTGTATACCCGCATCTTGGGTAGCAGCAGTTCGTGTAGAACAGCCTGAGACTGGAGTTAGGCAACCATATCCGAGTAATAGGATGGGGACATTCCCTGAGGAGCTTAATAGTGTTCATCGTGCTGAAGTCCTTCAGGCTGATTAAGTTCAAGCACGAGTGATCATGTTTGAGTGGTACTGCTCAGGAAATATAAGATATTAATTAATTGTAGAGAGAGCTTGTTAGAAGCTCCGATTAATTAATGAATGTCCGGTAACCTTAAATATGGACATTATCAAGTAAATGCAGCCAATTCTCATAACGTGGTAATAAAGGGGTAGGTAAGTATTAATTTTGTGGTGAAAAAGAATTAATATTAATTAATTAATTGTGTCCTGGGTTGTGGACATGGGAATTAATTAAATCATAGGCCCACTTTATTATTTGCATTAGGTCCCAGATCTGGCCCAAATTAAATATGCTGAAAAGAGGCCCAGCAGCCCATTAGGGTTTAAACCCTAGGTCTATAAATATACAGATCTCTCTCTGAAACCCAAGCCACCTTAGAACATTCAAATCAGTTCGAAACCCTAAAAGAGAGAGAGAGAGAAAGGTGGCGCCTGCAGTGTGTTTGGGAGTTGATTTTTTGACTCTGGCCTACACATTCACAGTCTTGTGGAATCTTCACCAGTAGCAGGATTGACCAGCATCGGGATACAGGTCTGAAGGCCTAATCTGGAGAACAGATTATTCTTCCTTTTCTTTTATTTTGATTAATTCTTGAAATTAGATCTGATTCTAAATTTTGTTTCTGCAGTGTTAATCAAATCGCGTGGTTGAAGTGAGATTGGATTTCAAATGCGAAAGATTGGATCTGAGACGATGGAGTTAAGGTAAACTCGTATAATCACTGCATTAAATTCATAGCAGCATGCTTGGATTATCGTATGTTTATTGCTCTCAACATCCATGAAATGATCCGGTTTATTTAGATTTGGTGATTCGGTTCACCGGCAAATCCCTACAATTGGTATCAAAGCCAGGTTTGTTTTTGTGGCTCTGTTGGATGAGCAATTTCAATTATGCATATATGAATTTTTAATTGCTGTAGTGTTTGGTTTTTGTTCCTCGTGGCAACTTGTTTGATTTAATCCGCGGTGGTTTATCCGTGTTTGGATTAATTCATGTTTTGTAAATCACGAGAAAATCTATGATTAAATTTGATAGAAAAAATTGTAATAGATTAGATATTGTAATTTTTCAAATCTGTAATTGTACGGGTTGAAGAACGAAGATGGAAACTCGGCAAGGCGGCGGCGGTAGGAGGCTGCTTGCGACGTGCAACCGAGGCAGCGCAGCGTAGGGTAGCAGCGCACGACGGCCCACCAGGACGTGCGGCCGCAGGCGGCGGAGGCGAGCGACCGCGCGCGGGTGCGCGACGCACGGCCTGGCTGGCGGCTGCTGCTGCGGCGGTAGGGTTCGAGGTTTGATGGCTGGTGCAATTCGACGTAAACCTAGGGTTTGCAGTTGGATTGTGGAACCAATTTTCAAATCTCAAAACCCTAGATCCAAAAAGATTTGGTGGTTGAAGATATCAAGGCCCTGGAAGATTTGTGAGGATTTGAAGAAGATTTGGAGTTATCCAAATTTTAAAATTCAAATTTCAAATTTTGTAATAGATAAGATTATTTTATTTTTCCTATTTTGTGGGGCCATGAGGAATTTTTGTTTATCTTAATTGCCTCGTATGATATGTGATTAATTAATTGCGCAATAAGCATGTGTAGATAATAGGAAAACATGTTTTACTGCTTTATTATTTACAGTTTTATAAGCATGTTTATGTGATTAATTTCTTGTCTGGATTATATTTAGGATTTTTGGGCTTGTTTAGTTACATGCACAAATTTGGGAAAATATAATGACAAGAAATTATTTATGTGCGCATTTAAGAAACCTTTTGAAACAAAAATACTAAGCGAATTTTTTAATTAAAATCAATAGACCTCCACAAAATGATCCTAGGTTGTAAGTGTATCTCTCGTCCTAGTAAACGTCTACGAGTGTAGCTTGCTAGTTCCCGGAGGTACATGGGCTGCGGTTGTTGGGATTTCTAGACAAACAATTTAAATCATGTGAATAGTGGGAGGGTTTTGCGTAAACGTCTACGAGTGTAGCTTGCGTAATTCTTTCTCATAAGTATTCTAGGATTGGTTTAAATTTTAGATAACAAAGGCTTTAAGGGGTCGTGCGGTATGGCTACGTGCCATGCCAAACTGTCTCTTTTGGCTGGAGTTAAATTTGTGGTTAAGGGCTTAGAGGCATCTTAGAATATAATGCAGTTGCTGCTTCCCTGTTCTTGAGAGATGGCTTGGTCTAAGGTTTTACACTAATAATTAATTTCATGTGTCTAAGGATTCCTGACATGGTATGAAATTAAAGGATTGGGGCTTAAAACCCGCAGTCTGGTAGAGGGTGACATCGTAAACGTCTATGAGTGTAGCTTGTGGTGGGAACTCTTGGGCTATTAGTGGAAAACATTTGTATTTGATTTATCAAGAGGTTTTCAATGCATTTGTTTTCGAATGTTCTGCATGTTTCCAGATATCTCTATGTCTACTGTTGATCATATTCTTGCTCTCAATCCCTTAACTGGTCCAAACTTCCCCGAATGGAGATACTGCATTGAGTATATCCTCCTGTCTAAGCAACATATATTGGTTCTCACTATGAAGCCACTTGCTCCACATTACCATAAAGTCTCTAGACGTGAGAAGGAATTCTATGACAGATGGGTGGCATCTGAAGATTTTACTTACAAGTTGATCTCGGATAACCTGTCTAGAGAATTAAAGCTCAAGTACATGGGCTATTGTAGCTCTGTTGCGATATGGACTGACTTAGTGGCTACGTACGGCGAAGTGGAATGAACTGTCAGCTGTGATCTCATGAAAGACATTGTCTGCAAGAGAATGGCTGATGGTAGTTGGGTGACATTACATGTGATGTGATGGATAACACCATGAATCGGTTCACACGTAGAGGTGGATGTATCAGTGATCGGGCTAAGATTAATATAATCCTGAACTCATTGCCACTTTCTTTCTATGACTTTAAGAAGGATGTTGCTGGGAGAAGTGAGTATACTTTTAAAGAGTTGCTTACTGATCTCTTGGCGGAACAATATTTCGTACCTTCATGGCATTCTGAGTTATCGGATTTCGTGCATAGTCTGAACACATTGAAAAATGTGGTCAATGACCAGTACAGAAGTTTGATTGATCAAAGAAGGCATGAAATGAAGTATAGGGAGATGAAGATGGTTGCTGTCACTTCAAGCGAGAAAGCATGTGGAAGTAAAGGACAAGGTACGTCATTTGCATTTATAACAAAAATGTGTTTAGCATCATTTTTACTCATTCGTGGGTAGTGGATACTGGAGCTACTTATCATGTTTGTTACACTTTGCAGGGGTTCACACCAAGGAGGGTGCTGAAGAATGACGAGATCACCATCTCAATGGGGAACGCAACACGAGTGAGTGCAGCTGCCATTGGAGATGTCACCTTGTACTTTGATGATTCTGTTTTGACTTTGAGAGATGTTTTATGTGCCGGATTTTCAGCAGAACCTTATTTCAGTTTCCAAACTTTATGTTGATGGATATTCAGTTATTTTTTATACTGGTGTTTCTATCATTGGAAATAACGTAGTTATCTGTCGTGGAATGCTGAATAACTCTCTCTATGTCGTTAACTGTCATCATAATACTTCTGCGTATGCTGCATGTAACTCATATGAAATTGATAATCCTAGAAAGAGAAAGCTTAGTTCTTCTGATGAGGATCTTACATATCTCTGGCACTTGAGATTGGGTCACATCAGCTTGAAGCGGATCAAGCGACTTGTAGATGATGCTAGTCAGTCTCGAGCAGATGATGTGTTGGAATTGATCCATTCTGACTTATGTGGGCCCATATTCACACAGGCTCGTAGAGGGTATGAGTACTTCGTCACTTTCATTGACGACTACTTGAGATTCGGATATGTTTACCAGCTTCGCTACAAGTCTGAATGTTTTGAGAAATTCAAAGAGTTCAAGGCTGAGGTAGAAAAGAAGGTCAAAAAAACTCTCAAGTCACTACGATCTGACCGCGGTGGCGAATACATCGAGAATGAGTTCGTGCAATATTTGTCAGAACATGGGATTACATCCCAGTGGACTGCATCGGGTACTCCCCAGAAAAATGGTGTAGCCGAAAGAAGAAATAATACTCTTTTGGAGATGGTGAGATCAATGATGAGTTTTGCAAGCTAACCCATTTTGTTTTGGGGATACACATTGGAAACAACGGCTTACGTCTTGAACCTGGTGCCTTCAAAATTGGTTCCTAAGACACCCTGTGAACTCTTCCTTGGACGCAAACCCAGTTTGTGCAAGTTCAAAGTATGGGGTTTTCCAGCACACGTGCTGACGAAGGAACCTGATAAGTTAGAAAGCAGGTCCAAGGTAATGCTATTTATAGGGTATCCCATGGAAAAAAAAGGTGGTTTCTTTTACTGTCCTAAGAGTCAGAGAATCGTTGTTTGCACCAATGCTAGATTCTTGGAGGACGAGTATGTGAGAAACCACAAGACAAGGAGTGATATAGTTCTTCAAGAAATTGAAGATGAGAATGTGATTCCAAAGGAAGGGGAACGTGCGAACGTGGATGCACCTGTGAGAGGCACAGCACCACGGGCGTGTTCTTGTGTGTAAGGTGCAGAACCACAAGTTGCTGCACCAACTGCTGACACGGCACCGATGCCTCGTCGCAGTGGGAGAGTTTTTCTCTAGCCAGAAAGGTACATGTTCGTGGGTGAGTCTTCGGACTTAGGCCCTGAAGACGGACATGAAGACTCTGACCCACTAACTTACGAAGAGGCAGTGCAGGACTAGGATGTTGCAAAATGGCGCATCGCCATGGATTCTGAGTTTGAATCAATATCTGCTATGGATGTATACCAGAAAGTTGTGCTGCCTGAAGGCTTTAGGGCCATAGGGTGCAAGTGGGTATACAAGAGAAAGAAGGGAGCGGATGGAGAAATTATGGCTTTCAAAGCCAGGTTGGTGGCAAAGGGTTATAGTCAGAAAGAGGGCATAGACTATGATGAAACCTTTTCATCGGTAGCCATGCTCAAGTCCATCCGGATACTCCTTGCCATAGCAGCACATCTGGACCTCGAGATTTGGCAAATGAATGTCAAAACTGTTGGAATTGTATACATAAAAGCATTATGATTGGTATCTTAGGAAACATTATGTTTGATATACTGGTAATCATTAATGACTTGCAATAAACAACTCCTGTCTGAATTAACAATCATACGATGCGAACAAACACATCCAGTTATCTCGTCGATAGGGAGATCATACGGTGTGTAAGAGATCACAGAAGATCATATAGATCGTTCGACCTAGCGAGATATAAACAGTTATCACAACTGAGACAGTTTCTGGTTTGGCTGTCGGTTTAGGCTGCGGCACACAAGTCCATAAACGGTTTATCTTGACTGCTTTGTGTGACCGGTACATCTCAATGTATTGATAGGATCAACAGTGAGATGAACCATTCTACTTGACATATGAATGAGTAAAGATCTCGGTAACTTGGTCGGATCTAAAGTCTATTGAAAGCTGAGGGGCACACATGGGTTGACTGTCACTTTGACTTGCTATGGTGGAGAGTCTTACTTGTACTCGTATATCTGCATCTTGGGTGATGGCAGCTTGTGTGGGGTTTCCTCAGGCTGGATTTAGATAACCATATCCGTTTCAGGATGGTGACATTCCCTGGGAAGCTCACGAGGTTCGTTATGCTAAGTCCTGCAGGCTGAATCATTGATTCAAGCATAAGCGATAAGGGTTGAGTGGTACTACTCAGGAATAATAAGAGATTAATTAATTACAGCTAATTGTCATACGCTGAATTAATTAATGAATGTCTGAAACCTTAAATATGGGGATTAACCAAGTCAATGCAACCCGTTCCTAGTAACGTGGTAATAAAGGGGTAGGTCAGCATTAATTCTCTGGTGGCATGAATTAATGTTTATTAATTAATTATGTTCTGGGTTGAACATGGAATTAATTAATAGGAGGCCCACTTTATTATTTGCATTTGATCCCTGGTCTGGCCCAACACTGCTCAGAGCCCATTAGGGTTTATTAAACCCTAATAGCCCATTCTCAGATCTATATAAATAGATGATCTCTCACTAGCCCACATAAGATATAAGTTTTGATTTTCAAAATTAGAAGCCCTAGAGATTGTGAGAGAGTGGGCGGCTGTAGATCCGGTAGCGTATCCTCACCAGATTTCCGGATCGAGCAAGGAAACAGATCAGAAGATCAGATCTGTAGGAACACCATCGTTTTGATCGATTCCAGATTTAGATCTGCACCATCTTCATTGCCATCATCGATCTAGATCTGTAGATCAGTCCTTGGAGTTTCAGGTATTCCTTTGGATCTACGAATTAAATTAAATAGGAGCATGCATAGGGCATTCACTGTTTGTCATGACATTTATTTTGAAATCCATAAATCGAATCCGGAGTTTTAATAAATGGCGATTCATGTCGCCTATTGTAGACTCAGTTCCTACAATTGGTATCTGAGCCAGGTTCGTATTTTATGGCTCTGTCGGAAAATAAATTTGACAAACAGTTTATGCATGTTATTTAATTTATTTTGGATGGATTAAATTGTAGTGGTTGGTTTTTGTTCTCGTGGCCCCTCTCTGGTTTTTGGTTTTGAATCGCGAGAAAATCAGCGATTAGATTGATAGGAAAAATCATGTAATAGACTAGATCTATTTGTTTGTATTTTTATTAGTCAATTTGTAAACCGTAATACATGGAGAACAAGAACACAGTGACAAGGCTCAGCAGCAGTTTCCGGCAACTGTACAGCAGCGCGTGGAGGTGGCGGTCTGGCCGACAGGCGAGGCAGTGGCGGCACGCAGCCGCGCGCGGCGGTGGCCTATCCACGGTGGCGGTCTGGCGCAGCAGGGGAGGCCGTGGCCGCGCGCAGCCACGCGCGGCGGATCTCGGCACGTCGCAGTCGCTCGCGACTTCTCTCTTCTCCGTGCGCGAAGGTGGCGGTGGCGTGCAGCAAGCTTGTGCTGTGCGCGGCTGGGTCGCGCCTTTGCCGGTGACTTCACGGGAGTTCTCTGCAGATCGCACGAAGATGGTGGACGACGGGACTGCGCAGCCTGCGCGCGATAGCAACTGCTGCATCGTGCAGCGGCGCGGCGACCGCCTGAAGGTGGTGCGCGTTGTGGCGCGACGGCTGCGGTGTGCGCAGGTGCAGCGGCGGCGGCGGCTAGGGTTTCTGGGGTTGAAGGAGGCGGCTGCAACAGCTAGGGTTTCAGACGCGGGCCTGGCGGCCCTGGTGGCTGAATTTAGGGTTTTTGTTTTTCTTTGAAACCCTAATTTGCTTTCTAAACCCTATTGTGATGTGGGTTGGCCCAAGATCCAATTTTAATTACTTTGGATGGTCCAGATAATCCTGGTTCACAATTTCCTAGCCCAAACTGCTGTATTATTCCAGTCCAAGATAGCAGATTTCAAATTAAAGAGTGGGAGCCCAATTTGAAGATCTGTATTAAATTAAATCATTGTAATAGATTGATTTAATTTTATTTCCCATGTAATTGCGTCAAGGGGCCACGAGAAATTTTATTTGTTTATTTAATTATTTTCTCGTATGATGTGATTTATTATGTGCGCACTAGTAAATAATAGGAAAGCATGCTATTGCTTTTATTATTTATTTTTAAAGCATGTTGTAGATAATAGGGAAGCATGTTATTGCTTTATTATTTACTGTTCGAAGCATGCTTTATGTGATTTATTTTATGTATTAAATTATGTCTATAAATTCCGGAATCATGTTGGGAAATATGATGGAATTTTAGATGTGACATAATTTATGGAACATAAAATAATCTGTGCGCATAAGAACCTTTTGAAAGAAAAAGACTAAGCAAGATTTTTTAATTAAAATCAACAAGACCTCCACAATGCGGTCTCTTATTAGAAGTGGGCAGTGAAGTGAGTAGACGTCTACACGACCGTAGCCTGCTTGCTTTATTTGTTCATAAGTTCTAATAGATGAGATTTCTAAATAAAACATTTAAACATGTGAGAAGTGGATAGTGAAGTGAGTAGACGTCTACACGACCGTAGCCTGCTTACTTTATTTGTTCATAAGTTCTCTAGGATTGTTTTAAATGAGATAACAAAGGTTGTAAGAGGCATGCGTCATGGGTCTAGTACGTATGACAAATCGTCCTTTTAACTTCCGGAGTTAGAATTGTGGTCAAATGCTTAGATGTTGCCTGAGTACTAACTCATGAATGATGTCCCTGCTCAGATAGGTTGAACATGGTCTTAAGTTTATCTCCGATTATTAATTTCATTTGTCGGCGAATACCTAACATGGATTGAAATTAAAGACTGGAACTTCAAAGAGCAGTCTGGTTAGGTGGTCTGTTGTAAACGACTTCGAAAGGAGCTTGCAGTAGATGCACCTAGGCAATTGGGGGAAACAATTGTATTGGTTTATCAAAAGGTTACAATGCATATTTGTTTCAATGTTCTGCATGTATGTACTTACTTTAATCAATTATTGTTTTCAGATATGTCTATGAATAATGTCATAAATATCTTGGCACAAAATCAATTAACTGGTCCGAATTTCCTGGAATGGAAGCGCAACTTGGATTATATCCTAGTTGCAGAGGAACATAAATATGTTCTTAACACTCCGTGTCCAGCTGTCCCTACTGCTGAGTCAACTGATGTGGAGCGGAACCTCTATGACAAGTGGGTCAAGTCTAATAATGTAGTCAAGTGCTACATGATGACCACTATGTCTAAGGTGCTCCAGCAACAACATCAGCACTATGACAAAGCAGCTGAGATTATGGATAGTCTCACAGTAACTTATGGGGAATCGGATAGAGCTGTCAGATTTAAACTCATGAGGGAAATCGTGAGTTGTAAAATGACTGATGGTAGCTCAGTGAGGGAGCACGTTGTTTCCATGACTCATCTCATGGATGAACTGACGTTGCATGGAGGAGGTATTGACGGGGAAGCCCAGGTCGATATCATACTCAACTCACTTCCAAAGTCTTTTGAGAACTTTAGGCTGAATGTTGTCATGAGTAAAAAGGAGTACACTCTCAATGAGTTACTCAGTGACCTCATGGCGGCTGAATCAGTCATGCAACCTAAAAAGGCAGTCTTGGTTTCTTCCGGTAATCGCCCTGCTTCATCGAAAGGTGCTAAAGGGGTGATTGGAAATAAATTCAAGAAGACAACCTTTGGAAGCAAAATTTCTGGGAAAAAGAAGACTGTGACACCGGGAAAAAGGGCAAGTGTTTCTGTTGTGGTAAAACTGGTCACTGGAAGAAGGATTGTCTGACCAAGCGGGTTAGACAAGGTACGTCATTAGCACTTGTAACGGAAACATATTTGGCATCTGTTTCTACCCATTTATGGGTAGTGGATACTGGAGCCACTGATCATGTTTGTTACACTTTGCAGGGATTCAGGCCGACAAGGCAGCTGAATGATGACAAGGTGACGATCTCCATGGGTAATGCTGCTCGTGTGTCTGCAGTAGCAGTTGGAGATGTTACATTATGCTTTCAAGACAATGTTTTGATTTTAAGAGATGTTTTGTATGTGCCGGATTTTCGGCGGAACCTTATTTCTGTTTCCAGTTTAATAAATGATGGATTTTCAGTTATTTTTGATAGTCATGTTACTATCAATGGCAATAACGGTGTTATCTGTCGTGGGATACAGAAAGACTCTCTTTATATCATAACTTGTTTGCATAAATCTTCCGTGAATGCTGCATATAACTCATTTAATCATAAGAAGAGAAAGTTTTCATCTTCTGATGAGGATCTCACATATCTATGGCATCTGAGACTAGGTCACATCAATCTAAAGAGGATCAAGAGACTCGTGGATGATGGAACGTTGGATTCAATCCAGGTAGTTCCACATCGAGTTTGTGAATCATGTATAGAGGGAAAGATGACGACCAGGCCTTTCAAGGCGAGTCAGTCTCGAGCAAGTGATGTGTTGGAATTGATCCACACTAATTTATGTGGACCTATGTCCACGCAAGCTCGTGGAGGATTTAAGTATTTCGTCACTTTTATTGACGATTACTCGAGATACGGGTATGTTTACTTAATTCACTATAAGTCTGAATGCTTTGAGAAATTCAAGGAATTCAAGGCGGAAGTAGAGAAGAAGTTAAACAAGACCATTAAGTCATTACGATCTGATCGTGGTGGTGAGTATCTCAGTGACGAGTTCTTGCAGTTTTTATCAGAGCATGGGATTACATCCCAATGGACCGCACCAGGCACTCCTCAGCAGAATGGTGTGGCGGAAAGAAGAAATAGGACTCTTCTTGAAATGGTTAGATCTATGATGAGTTATGCGAACTTGCCTGATTCGTTTTGGGGCCACGCGTTACTAACAGCGGCGTACCTGCTGAACCTGGTACCTTCTAAGTCAGTTCCTAAAACACCCTCGGAACTTTGGCATGGGCGAAAGCCCAGTGTGTCAAAGATAAGAGTGTGGGGTTGTCCGGCATATGTTTTGTCGAAGGAACCTGATAAGTTAGAAGGTCGGTCCAAGCTAATGCTGTTTGTGGGATACCCCAGACAAACGAAGGGTAGTTATTTCTACTGTCCTGAGGATCAGAAGATCGTTGTTAGCACCAACGCAAGATTCTTAGAGGACGAGTTTGTGAAAAACCACAAATCCAAAAGTGATATCATTCTCCAAGAAATTGGAGATGATGATGCGCTTTCATTGGGAAAACCCCGTGGCAGATTGAGTGTACCTCTCGAAGGTATGGAACCAATTGCACGGTCGCCAGTGCAAGGATTTGATCCACAAGTAACTGCACCAACTGCTGATGCAGTACCAGTGCTCCGTTGTAGTGGGAGGGTACCTCACCAACCCGAGCGGTATATGTTCGTGGGAGAGTCTTCGGACTTGATCCCGGAAGACGGACTAGATGATACCGACCCATGGACATACGACGAAGCAGTAAATGACAAAGATGCTGAAAAATGGCATAAAGCAATGGATTCAGAAATTGAATCAATTACCTCTATGGATGTATACCAGAAGTCTGCGCTACCTGATGGCTTTCGGGCCATAGGTTGCAAATGGGTATACAAACGGAAGAAAGGTTCGAAAGGAGAAATAACGGCTTTTAAAGCCAGGTTGGTGGCGAAGGGTTATAGTCAAAAGGAGGGCATTGACTATGACGAGACCTTCTCACCGGTAGCCATGCTCAAATCCATTCGAATTCTTCTATTCATAGCAGCACATATGGACCTAGAAATCTGGCAGATGGATGTTAAAACCGCGTTTTTAAACGGGTACCTTAAGGAAGGTCGTGACATCTATATGCAGCAGCCAGAGGGTTATGTGAAGGATGTTGAAGAGCATCTTGTCTGGAAGCTAAAGAAGTCCTTCTATGGACTTAAACAAGCTTCACGGTCATGGAACAAACGTTTCGATGATGTGATTAAATCCTATGGATTTTCACAGTGCAAAACCGAAAGTTGTGTGTACCGATTAAACGTCAGCAGAAGCGTGGTATTCCTTGCACTTTATGTAGATGACATTCTTCTATTCTGCAACGATGTAAAGGTGTTGTCAGACATAAAGAGATGGTTATCCGAACAGTTTCAAATGAAGGACCTAGGAGACGCTGGATACATCCTTGGGATTAAAGTCTTGCGTGATCGCAAGAAAAGGATGTTAAGCTTGTCTCAGGCCGCTTATATTGATACTGTGATTGTCCGTCTTAGCATGCAAAATGCTTAGAAAGGATTTGGATTTCCAGGCGGATCAGGATGAGAAGAGATCGACCTCGGACTATGTGTTCACCTTGGGAGGCAGAGCTGTATCATGGAGGAGTGCGAGACAGAAATGTATCGCGGACTCCACCATGGGAGCTGAGTATGTGGCAGCTTCAGAGGCTTCTACAGAAGCAATATAGCTCCGGAACTACCTCCAAGAGTTAGATGTTGTTTTGAGTTTGCCCAAGACTGTCACAGTATACTGTGATAATGCTGGTGCAGTAGCAAACTCTAAGGAACCAAGAACTCACAAGGCGTCTAAACACATAGAGAGAAAGTACCACATCATACGAGAAATCGTAGCGAGGGGCGATGTGCTAATAGATAAGATAAACATTGAGGATAATCTAGCAGATCCATTTACAAAGGGCTTACCTCAGAAGGCATACGGAGGTCATGTTCGTAGCCTAGGGCTGAGGTAGTTGCCGGCCACCTGGTGACCAAATGTAATGGCTAGATTAGAATAGACACACTTTATACTCTGGAAAGTAATGGTATAATGCTCTGAGTATAAGTGGGAGATTGTTAGAATTGTATACATAAAAGCATTATGATTGGTATATTAGGAAACGTTATGTTTGATATACTGGTAATCATTAATGACTTGCAATAAACAACTCCTGTCTGAATTAACAATCATACGATGCGAACAAACACATCCAGTTATCTCGTCGATAGGGAGATCATACGGTGTGTAAGAGATCACAGAAGATCGTATAGATCGTTCGACCTAGCGAGATATAAACAGTTATCACAGCTGAGACAGTTTCTGGTTTGGCTGTCGGTTTAGGCTGCGGCACACAAGTCCATAAACGGTTTATCTTGACTGCTTTGTGTGACCGGTACATCTCAATGTATTGATAGGATCAACAGTGAGATGAACCATTCTACTTGACATATGAATGAGTAAAGATCTCGGTAACTTGGTCGGATCTAAAGTCTATTGAAAGCTGAGGGGCACACATGGGTTGACTGTCACTTTGACTTGCTATGGTGGAGAGTCTTACTTGTACTCGTATATCTGCATCTTGGGTGATGGCAGCTTGTGTGGGGTTTCCTCAGGCTGGATTTAGATAACCATATCCGTTTCAGGATGGTGACATTCCCTGGGAAGCTCACGAGGTTCGTTATGCTAAGTCCTGCAGGCTGAATCATTGATTCAAGCATAAGCGATAAGGGTTGAGTGGTACTACTCAGGAATAATAAGAGATTAATTAATTACAGCTAATTGTCATACGCTGAATTAATTAATGAATGTCTGAAACCTTAAATATGGGGATTAACCAAGTCAATGCAACCCGTTCCTAGTAACGTGGTAATAAAGGGGTAGGTCAGCATTAATTATCTGGTGGCATGAATTAATGTTTATTAATTAATTATGTTCTGGGTTGAACATGGAATTAATTAATAGGAGGCCCACTTTATTATTTGCATTTGATCCCTGGTCTGGCCCAACACTGCTCAGAGCCCATTAGGGTTTATTAAACCCTAATAGCCCATTCTCAGATCTATATAAATAGATGATCTCTCACTAGCCCACATAAGATATAAGTTTTGATTTTCAAAATTAGAAGCCCTAGAGATTGTGAGAGAGTGGGCGGCTGTAGATCCGGTAGCGTAT
>JAPKLW010001050.1:184921-242825 GCA_026898455.1 Plectranthus barbatus | reverse complement strand
AAATTAAAGAGTGGGAGCCCAGTTTGAAGATCTTTATTAAATTAAATCATTGTAATAGATAGATTTAATTTTATTTCCCATGTAATTGCGTCAAGGGGCCACGAGAAATTTTATTTGTTTATTTAATTATTTTCTCGTATGATGTGATTTATTATGTACGCACTAGTAAATAATAGGAAAGCATGCTATTGCTTTTATTATTTATTTTTAAAGCATGTTGTAGATAATAGGGAAGCATGTTATTGCTTTATTATTTACTGTTCGAAGCATGCTTTATGTGATTTATTTTATGTATTAAATTATGTCTATAAATTCCGGAATCATGTTGGGAAATATGATGGAATTTTAGATGTGACATAATTTATGGAACATTAAATAATCTGTGCGCATAAGAACCTTTTGAAAGAAAAAGACTAAGCAAGATTTTTTAATTAAAATCAACAAGACCTCCACAATGCGGTCTCTTATTAGAAGTGGGCAGTGAAGTGAGTAGACGTCTACACGACCGTAGCCTGCTTGCTTTATTTGTTCATAAGTTCTAATAGATGAGATTTCTAAATAAAACATTTAAACATGTGAGAAGTGGATAGTGAAGTGAGTAGACGTCTACACGACCGTAGCCTGCTTACTTTATTTGTTCATAAGTTCTCTAGGATTGTTTTAAATGAGATAACAAAGGTTGTAAGAGGCATGCGTCATGGGTCTAGTACGTATGACAAATCGTCCTTTTAACTTCCGGAGTTAGAATTGTGGTCAAATGCTTAGATGTTGCCTGAGTACTAACTCATGAATGATGTCCCTGCTCAGATAGGTTGAACATGGTCTTAAGTTTATCTCCGATTATTAATTTCATTTGTCGGCGAATACCTAACATGGATTGAAATTAAAGACTGGAACTTCAAAGAGCAGTCTGGTTAGGTGGTCTGTTGTAAACGACTTCGAAAGGAGCTTGCAGTAGATGCACCTAGGCAATTGGGGGAAACAATTGTATTGGTTTATCAAAAGGTTACAATGCATATTTGTTTCAATGTTCTGCATGTATGTACTTACTTTAATCAATTATTGTTTTCAGATATGTCTATGAATAATGTCATAAATATCTTGGCACAAAATCAATTAACTGGTCCGAATTTCCTGGAATGGAAGCGCAACTTGGATTATATCCTAGTTGCAGAGGAACATAAATATGTTCTTAACACTCCGTGTCCAGCTGTCCCTACTGCTGAGTCAACTGATGTGGAGCGGAACCTCTATGACAAGTGGGTCAAGTCTAATAATGTAATCAAGTGCTACATGATGACCACTATGTCTAAGGTGCTCCAGCAACAACATCAGCACTATGACAAAGCAGCTGAGATTATGGATAGTCTCACAGTAACTTATGGGGAATCGGATAGAGCTGTCAGATTTAAACTCATGAGGGAAATCGTGAGTTGTAAAATGACTGATGGTAGCTCAGTGAGGGAGCACGTTGTTTCCATGACTCATCTCATGGATGAACTGACGTTGCATGGAGGAGGTATTGACGGGGAAGCCCAGGTCGATATCATACTCAACTCACTTCCAAAGTCTTTTGAGAACTTTAGGCTGAATGTTGTCATGAGTAAAAAGGAGTACACTCTCAATGAGTTACTCAGTGACCTCATGGCGGCTGAATCAGTCATGCAACCTAAAAAGGCAGTCTTGGTTTCTTCCGGTAATCGCCCTGCTTCATCGAAAGGTGCTAAAGGGGTGATTGGAAATAAATTCAAGAAGACAACCTTTGGAAGCAAAATTTCTGGGAAAAAGAAGACTGTGACACCGGGAAAAAGGGCAAGTGTTTCTGTTGTGGCAAAACTGGTCACTGGAAGAAGGATTGTCTGACCAAGCGGGTTAGACAAGGTACGTCATTAGCACTTGTAACGGAAACATGTTTGGCATCTGTTTCTACCCATTTATGGGTAGTGGATACTGGAGCCACTGATCATGTTTGTTACACTTTGCAGGGATTCAGGCCGACAAGGCAGCTGAATGATGACAAGGTGACGATCTCCATGGGTAATGCTGCTCGTGTGTCTGCAGTAGCAGTTGGAGATGTTACATTATGCTTTCAAGACAATGTTTTGATTTTAAGAGATGTTTTGTATGTGCCGGATTTTCGGCGGAACCTTATTTCTGTTTCCAGTTTAATAAATGATGGATTTTCAGTTATTTTTGATAGTCATGTTACTATCAATGGCAATAACGGTGTTATCTGTCGTGGGATACAGAAAGACTCTCTTTATATCATAACTTGTTTGCATAAATCTTCCGTGAATGCTGCATATAACTCATTTAATCATAAGAAGAGAAAGTTTTCATCTTCTGATGAGGATCTCACATATCTATGGCATCTGAGACTAGGTCACATCAATCTAAAGAGGATCAAGAGACTCGTGGATGATGGAACGTTGGATTCAATCCAGGTAGTTCCACATCGAGTTTGTGAATCATGTATAGAGGGAAAGATGACGACCAGGCCTTTCAAGGCGAGTCAGTCTCGAGCAAGTGATGTGTTGGAATTGATCCACACTAATTTATGTGGACCTATGTCCACGCAAGCTCGTGGAGGATTTAAGTATTTCGTCACTTTTATTGACGATTACTCGAGATACGGGTATGTTTACTTAATTCACTATAAGTTTGAATGCTTTGAGAAATTCAAGGAATTCAAGGCGGAAGTAGAGAAGAAGTTAAACAAGACCATTAAGTCATTACGATCTGATCGTGGTGGTGAGTATCTCAGTGACGAGTTCTTGCAGTTTTTATCAGAGCATGGGATTACATCCCAATGGACCGCACCAGGCACTCCTCAGCAGAATGGTGTGGCGGAAAGAAGAAATAGGACTCTTCTTGAAATGGTTAGATCTATGATGAGTTATGCGAACTTGCCTGATTCGTTTTGGGGCCACGCGTTACTAACAGCGGCGTACCTGCTGAACCTGGTACCTTCTAAGTCAGTTCCTAAAACACCCTCGGAACTTTGGCATGGGCGAAAGCCCAGTGTGTCAAAGATAAGAGTGTGGGGTTGTCCGGCATATGTTTTGTCGAAGGAACCTGATAAGTTAGAAGGTCGGTCCAAGCTAATGCTGTTTGTGGGATACCCCAGACAAACGAAGGGTAGTTATTTCTACTGTCCTGAGGATCAGAAGATCGTTGTTAGCACCAACGCAAGATTTTTAGAGGACGAGTTTGTGAAAAACCACAAATCCAAAAGTGATATCATTCTCCAAGAAATTGGAGATGATGATGCGCTTTCATTGGGAAAACCCCGTGGCAGATTGAGTGTACCTCTCGAAGGTATGGAACCAATTGCACGGTCGCCAGTGCAAGGATTTGATCCACAAGTAACTGCACCAACTGCTGATGCAGTACAAGTGCTCCGTTGTAGTGGGAGGGTACCTCACCAACCCGAGCGGTATATGTTCGTGGGAGAGTCTTCGGACTTGATCCCGGAAGACGGACTAGATGATACCGACCCATGGACATACGACGAAGCAGTAAATGACAAAGATGCTGAAAAATGGCATAAAGCAATGGATTCAGAAATTGAATCAATTACCTCTATGGATGTATACCAGAAGTCTGCGCTACCTGATGGCTTTCGGGCCATAGGTTGCAAATGGGTATACAAACGGAAGAAAGGTTCGAAAGGAGAAATAACGGCTTTTAAAGCCAGGTTGGTGGCGAAGGGTTATAGTCAAAAGGAGGGCATTGACTATGACGAGACCTTCTCACCGGTAGCCATGCTCAAATCCATTCGAATTCTTCTATTCATAGCAGCACATATGGACCTAGAAATCTGGCAGATGGATGTTAAAACCGCGTTTTTAAACGGGTACCTTAAGGAAGGTCGTGACATCTATATGCAGCAGCCAGAGGGTTATGTGAAGGATGTTGAAGAGCATCTTGTCTGGAAGCTAAAGAAGTCCTTCTATGGACTTAAACAAGCTTCACGGTCATGGAACAAACGTTTCGATGATGTGATTAAATCCTATGGATTTTCACAGTGCAAAACCGAAAGTTGTGTGTACCGATTAAACGTCAGCAGAAGCGTGGTATTCCTTGCACTTTATGTAGATGACATTCTTCTATTCTGCAACGATGTAAAGGTGTTGTCAGACATAAAGAGATGGTTATCCGAACAGTTTCAAATGAAGGACCTAGGAGACGCTGGATACATCCTTGGGATTAAAGTCTTGCGTGATCGCAAGAAAAGGATGTTAAGCTTGTCTCAGGCCGCTTATATTGATACTGTGATTGTCCGTCTTAGCATGCAAAATGCTTAGAAAGGATTTGGATTTCCAGGCGGATCAGGATGAGAAGAGATCGACCTCGGACTATGTGTTCACCTTGGGAGGCAGAGCTGTATCATGGAGGAGTGCGAGACAGAAATGTATCGCGGACTCCACCATGGGAGCTGAGTATGTGGCAGCTTCAGAGGCTTCTACAGAAGCAATATAGCTCCGGAACTACCTCCAAGAGTTAGATGTTGTTTTGAGTTTGCCCAAGACTGTCACAGTATACTGTGATAATGCTGGTGCAGTAGCAAACTCTAAGGAACCAAGAACTCACAAGGCGTCTAAACACATAGAGAGAAAGTACCACATCATACGAGAAATCGTAGCGAGGGGCGATGTGCTAATAGATAAGATAAACATTGAGGATAATCTAGCAGATCCATTTACAAAGGGCTTACCTCAGAAGGCATACGGAGGTCATGTTCGTAGCCTAGGGCTGAGGTAGTTGCCGGCCACCTGGTGACCAAATGTAATGGCTAGATTAGAATAGACACACTTTATACTCTGGAAAGTAATGGTATAATGCTCTGAGTATAAGTGGGAGATTGTTAGAATTGTATACATAAAAGCATTATGATTGGTATATTAGGAAACGTTATGTTTGATATACTGGTAATCATTAATGACTTGCAATAAACAACTCCTGCCTGAATTAACAATCATACGATGCGAACAAACACATCCAGTTATCTCGTCGATAGGGAGATCATACGGTGTGTAAGAGATCACAGAAGATCGTATAGATCGTTCGACCTAGCGAGATATAAACAGTTATCACAGCTGAGACAGTTTCTGGTTTGGCTGTCGGTTTAGGCTGCGGCACACAAGTCCATAAACAGTTTATCTTGACTGCTTTGTGTGACCGGTACATCTCAATGTATTGATAGGATCAACAGTGAGATGAACCATTCTACTTGACATATGAATGAGTAAAGATCTCGGTAACTTGGTCGGATCTAAAGTCTATTGAAAGCTGAGGGGCACACATGGGTTGACTGTCACTTTGACTTGCTATGGTGGAGAGTCTTACATGTACTCGTATATCTGCATCTTGGGTGATGGCAGCTTGTGTGGGGTTTCCTCAAGCCTGGATTTAGATAACCATATCCGTTTCAGGATGGTGACATTCCCTGGGAAGCTCACGAGGTTCGTTATGCTAAGTCCTGCAGGCTGAATCATTGATTCAAGCATAAGCGATAAGGGTTGAGTGGTACTACTCATGAATAATAAGAGATTAATTAATTACAGCTAATTGTCATACGCTGAATTAATTAATGAATGTCTGAAACCTTAAATATGGGGATTAACCAAGTCAATGCAACCCGTTCCTAGTAACGTGGTAATAAAGGGGTAGGTCAGCATTAATTCTCTGGTTGCATGAATTAATGTTTATTAATTAATTATGTTCTGGGTTGAACATGGAATTAATTAATAGGAGGCTCACTTTATTATTTGCATTTGATCCCTGGTCTGGCCCAACACTGCTCAGAGCCCATTAGAGTTTATTAAACCCTAATAGCCCGTTCTCAGATCTATATAAATAGATGATCTCTCACTAGCCCACATAAGATATAAGTTTTGATTTTCAAAATCAGAAACCCTAGAGATTGTGAGAGAGTGGGCGGCTGTAGATCCGGTAGCGTATCCTCACCAGATTTCTGGATCGAGCAAGGGAACAGATCAGAAGATCAGATCTGTAGGAACACCATCGTTTTGATCGATTCCAGATTTAGATCTGCACCATCTTCATTGCCATCATCGATCTAGATCTGTAGATCAGTCCTTGGAGTTTCATGTATTCCTTTGGATCTACGAATTAAATTAAATAGGAGCATGCATAGGGCATTCACTGTTTGTCTTGACATTTATTTTGATATCCATAAATCGAATCCGGAGTTTTAATAAATAGCGATTCATGTCGCCTATTGTAGACTCAGTTCCTACAAAAACTGCTTTTCTAAACGGTTACCTTTAAGAAGGTAGGGACATCTATATGCAGCAACCCGAGGGTTACGTGTGCAAAGGCAAAGAACATCTTGTCTGGAAGCTTAAGAAGTCCTTGTATGGACTTAAGCAAGCTTCAAGGTCGTGGAACTTACATTTCAACGATGTGATTAAGTCCTGCAGATTTTCACAGTTGGAGAACGCAAGTTGTGTATACAGACTTTGTGTCAGTGGGAGCGTGGTTTTCCTTGCACTATAAGTGAACGACATACTCCTATTTGGAAACAATGAGGGAGTGATGTCGGAGATTAAACGTTGGTTATCCGAACAGTTCCAAATGAAGGATTTGGGAGAAGTTGGGTACATCCTTGGGATTAAGGTCTTACGGGATCGTAAGAGAAGGATGTTAAGCTTATCCCAGGCATCCTATGTGGATACTGTGATAGCCCGATTCAGCATGCAACTCGCCAAGAAATGCTTGCTACCTTTCAGACCTGGCGTTCATCTTTCTACTGGGCAGTATCCTATGACACAGAGTGAGAAAGATGAGATGAGTCTTGTACCATATGCATTTGCGGTGGGTAGCCTCATGTATGCAATGCTGTGTACCAGACCTAATATTTATTATGCCCTTGGCATGGTAGCAAGATATCAGTCTAACCCTGGACAAGCGCATTGGACTGCGGTAAAGCACATCGTCAAGTATTTGAAGAGAACTAGGAATTACTGCCTAGTTTATCAAAGTGAGGATTTGTGTCCTGTGGGTTGGGTTACACAGATTCGGATTTCCAAGGGGACCAGGATGAGAAGAAATCGACCTCAGGTTATGTGTTTACCTTGGGAGGTGGGGCTGTATCTTGGAGGAGCGCAAAGCAGAAATGCATTGCTGACTCCACCATGGAGGTGAAATATGTCGCCGCCTCCGAAGCTTCGAAAGAAGGGGTATGACTCAGGAACTACCTTTTAGAGTTGGATGCGATTTCGAGTTTGCCTAAGAGCATCACAATTTATTGTGATAACTTTGGTGCAGTGGCGAACTCGAAGGAACCACAGACTCACAAGGCGAGCAAACACATAGAGAGTAAGTATCATATCATACGAGAAATCGTATCGAGGGGCGATGTGCAGATCAAGAAGATTGACACTAGGGACAACCAAGTTGATCCATTCACAAAGTGCTTGCCACAAAAAGTTTACGAAGGACATATTTGTGGACTGGGTCTGAGGTGGATGCCTACCACTAGCAGTGGTTGATGTAATAGCTAGGCCAGATAGACGCACTGTATACTCTGTAATAGCGAGTGTAATGCTTTGAGTATAAGTGGGAGATTGTTGGGTTTTGTATACAGAAAGAATTTATTACAATGAGTATACATTCAACTGTATTTACTATCTGTTAACAAACTTACATGCGAGTAACAACGGTATCCTCTTATCTCACCGATAGGGACAATCATACGGCATGTTGTAGATTGCAGAAGATAATATGATCACTTGACCTATTGAGATATAAATATTATCACAGTCGCGACAGTGTACGAGGATAAGTCTGTCGGTATAGGCTGCAGCATAGTCGAAAAGAAGTAATTTGTCTTGATTACTTGATATGCTGATACATGAGGTTGCGTATTGATTGGACCACAGTGAGATATATTCTGTTTTCTAACATGAGAGAATACAAGATCTCGATCTTGATTGAGTCCAAACCCTAATGAAGGTTCAGGGGTATGCACGGGTTGACTGTTGCTTTGACTTACCATGGTGGAGAGCCTGAGTAACGTGCTCGTATACCCGCATCTTGGGTAGCAGCAGTTCGTGTAAAACAGCCTGAGACTGGAGTTAGGAAACCCTATCCGAGTAATAGGATGGGGACATTCCCTGAGGAGCTCAATAATGTTCATCGTGCTAAAGTCCTGCAGGCTGATTAAGTTCGTGCACGAGTGATAAGGTTTGAGTGGTACTGCTCAAGAAATATAAGATATTAATTAATTGTAGATGGAGCTTGTCAGAAGCTCCGATTAATTAATGATGTCTGATAACCTTAAACATGGGGATTCTCAAGTAAATGTAACCCGTTCTCATAACGTGGTAATAAAGGGGTAGGTCAGTATTAATTCTGTGGTGAAAAAGAATTAATATTAATTAATTAATTGTATCCTGGGTTTTGGACATGAGAATTAATTAATGCATAGGCCCACTTTATTATTTGCATTAGGTCCCAGGTCTAGCCCAAATTAAATATGCTGAAAAGTGGCCTAACAGCCCATTAGGGTTAAAACCCTTGGTCTATAAATAGACAGATATCTCTTTGAAACCCAAGCCACCTTAGAACATTCGAATCAAGTCGAAACCCTAGGAGAGAGAGAGAAAGGCGGCGCCTCCAGTGTGTTTGGGAGTTGATTTTTCGACTCTGGCCTACACATTCACAGTCCTTTGGAATCCTCACCAGTAGCAGGATTGACCAGCATCGGGATACAAATCTGAACACCTAATCTGGAGAACATATTATTCTTCATTTTATTTTATTTTGATTAATTCTTGAAATTAGATCTGGTTCTAATTTATGTTTCCGCAGTGTTAATCAAATCACGTGTTTGAAGTGAGATTGGATTTCAAACGCGAAAGATCGGATCTGAGACGACGGAGGTAAGGTAAACTCGTATAACCACTACATTAAATTCATAGCAACATGCTAGGATTATCTTATGTTTATTGCTCTCAACATCCATGAAATGATCCAGTTTATTTGGATTTGATGATTCGGTTCACCAGCAAATCTCTACACCACCTCTGTGCAACATGAGTTCATTCATGCGATGAGTCATGCTGACCACGTGCTCTCTGACCGAGCTACCTTCACCCATTTTCTTTCCCACAATTTCCCTCATGAGATTGAATCTGACAGCTCGGTATGATTCACCATAGGTCGCTGTGAGGTTATCCGTAATGTCACAAGCATTATCATACGAATGATGTTGCTGTGCAAGTACCTTGGACTTGTAGGATTCGAGTCTACATGTCAAGGATCGTTCTTAGGATATCGACAATAAATATAAATTAAATAAATCAGGCAAACCTACGCATGCTCCTACAAAATTAATTACAATAGACGGATTCATGAAATACCTCAACTCTTGCGGATTGAATACAACGGTAGATTGTTGATGGTGTTCCTATAGATCTGATCTTCTAATCTGTTCCCTTGCTCGATCCG
The DNA here is from genome assembly GCA_026898455.1 of Plectranthus barbatus. Taxonomy (NCBI): domain Eukaryota; kingdom Viridiplantae; phylum Streptophyta; class Magnoliopsida; order Lamiales; family Lamiaceae; genus Plectranthus; species Plectranthus barbatus. Next base: position 233,348 of record JAPKLW010001050.1, on the reverse strand, counting down.
GAAATCTGGTGAGGATACGCTACCAGATCTGCAGCCGCCCACTCTCTCTTAATCTCTCTATGGTTTCTGATTTGAAACTTCAAAACTTATGTGGCAAAATGAGAGATTTATCTGTTTATACAGATCTGGAGAATGGGTTATTAGGGTTTAATAAACCCTAATGGGCTCTGAGCAATGTTGGGCCAGACCAGAGATCAAATGCAAATAATAAAGTGGGCCTCATACTAATTAATTACATGTTCAACCCAGAACATAATTAATTAATAAACATTAATTCATGCCACCAGAGAATGAATATTAACCTACCCCGTTATTACCACGTTATTAGGAACGGGTTGCATTGACTTGGTTAATCCCCATATATAAGGTTTCAGACATTCATTAATTAATTCAGCGTATGACAATTAGCTGTAATTAATTAATCTCTTATTATTCCTGAGTAGTACCACTCAACCCTTATCGCTTATGCTTGAATCAATGATTCAGCCTGCAGAACTTAGCATTACGAACCTCGTAAGCTTCCCAGGGAATGTCACCTTCCTGAAATGGATATGGTTATCTAAATCCAGCCTGAGGAAACCCCACACAAACTGCCATCACCCAAGATGCAGATATATGAGTACATGTAAGACTCTCCACCATAGCAAGTCAAAGTGACAGTCAACCCATGTGTGCTCCTTGCTTTCAATAGACTTTAGATCCGACCAAGTTACCGAGATCTTTACTCATTCATATGTCAAGTAGAATGGTTCATCTCACTGTTGATCCTATCAATACATTGAGGTGTACCGGTCACACAAAGTAGTCAAGATAAACCACTTATGGACTTGTGTGCCGCAGCCTAAACCGACAGCCAAACCAGAAGCTGTCTCAGCTGTGATAACTGTTTTTATCTCGCTAGGTCGAACGATCTATACGATCTTCTGTGATCTCTTACACACCATATGATCTCCCTATCGACGAGACAATTGGATGTGTTTGTTCGCATCGTATGATTGTTAATTCAGACAGGAGTTGTTTATTGCAAGTCATTCATGATTACCAGTATATCAAACATAATTCAGACAGGCGTGGTGCGGCGGTTCCGGGACGGCAACGCGGGGAGGCGGAGGCCTGGCCGGGACGACGAGCAGCGGCGGTCTGGGCGCGAGGGGCGCGTGCGACACGGACGAACCCTAAGTTCCACGTGCGCGTGCGAGAAACCTACGCGGCCCTGTGCGTGCTCACCTGCGGCGGGCTCGCACTCTCCGGGCATCGATGGTGGGCCAATGTGGTGTGGCATGGCTCGAGGACAAAAATAGCGGTGGCAGCGGTCGGCGAGAGATGGCTCGGCGTATTTATTAGGCGCAAACCCTAGGGTTTGCGGCCGCAGCTGGGGCGTGCGTCCTCACCATGCCCTGCGCGCATTTCCGGCGAACCGAGCAGGCCGACGTTGGAGAAGAATGTGGCCGGCATGGATGGGTGACAGCGGCGCACGCCGGGGCGACGACATGCGAAGGTGCGACGACCGTGGTGGCAGTTTTGTGGGCTGCGCCATGCGACGTGCATGCATGGCTGCTGCGCGATTCCGGCGAGTCCACGGCAGTGGTGGTTCACTGTGCCGAGTTCTCGCAGGATATCGGGCTTGCAATGTGTATCCGGCCCGCAATTTGATTAACTGAGGACATTCCCTGAGGAGCTCAATAGTGTTCATCGTGCTGAACTCCTGCAGGCTGATTAAGTTCAAGCACGAGTGATAATGTTTGAGTGGTACTGCTCAGGAAATATAAGATATTAATTAATTGTAGAGAGAGCTTGTTAGAAGCTCTGATTAATTAATGACTGTCCGGTAACCTTAAATATGGACATTATCAAGTAAATGCAGCCAATTCTCACAACGAGGTAGGTAAGTATTAATTTTGTGGTGAAAAAGAATTAATATTAATTAATTAATTGTGTCCTGGGTTGTGGACATGGGAATTAATTAATTTATAGGTCCACTTTATTATTTGCATTAGGTCCCAGGTCTGGCCCAAGGAAAGTATGCTGAATTGAGGCCAGTAGCCCACTAGGGTTTACAACCCTAGGTCTATAAATAACAGAGCTCATAAGTTGTAACACAGTTGAAAAAGCCTAAACCTAGAGAGAGAGAGGGGCGCCGTTTTTTAGAGAAAACAAGGAGGAGAATTTTCGAATTCTGGTCCTGCTCAAAGCACAGATCTGTGGAATCCTCACCAGTAACAGATCTAAAGATCTAATATGGAGAACAACAGATTTCTTTCTTTCTCTTTTGATTTTTGATTTTTATCTAAGAAATTAGGGTTCTAATTTCTGTTTCCGCAGAAAAAATTGGATTGCGTGGTTGAATTAAAGTTGGAAATTCAAACGCAAAAGATCGGATCAGACTAGACGGAATAACGGTAATTCCTCAATCCACAATTCTGATAATTAAATTCATAGGAGCATGCTAGGGTTTATTGTTTATTTAATTGTGCACAATATCCATAAATCGACCCGGTTCAAATTGGTTTTGGTGATTCGGTTCACGGGAAAACCCTACAATTGGTATGAGAGCCAGGTTCCTGATTTATGGCTCTTTTGTGCATGATTAAATTCGGTATGCATGTATGAATTTATTATTTTTTGGATGTTGGTTTTTGTTCCTCGTGGCAACCCGTGTAATTCAGCCCGCGGTGGTTTATCCGTGTAGGGCTGAATTAATTTTGTAAAATCACGAGAAAATCCGTGATTAGTGTAGAATTGAAAATTATAATAGAATAGATTTTGTAATTTTCAAAATTATGTATTTGGACGGGTCGAGGACGAAGAATGAAGATAGAGCCGACGCAGGGCCGACGGAGGATGACGGCGTACCGCGCGGCAAGCGCGCGGCCGGGGGCCCGAGCAGCGCGCGTGGGCAGCGGCCAGCCACGGCACGTGCGGCCTGCGTGCGGGATAGGGCCGCGGGCGCGGCGGCGCAGGGTGGTGGCGGTGGTCGTCGTCGGCTGATGTTGTCCCATCGCGGTGGGTCGTGTTTTGGTGGTTTGTGCAATCCTGTCTAAACCCTAGGGTTTGCATTAGGGTTAGGGCAAATCATCAGATCACAAAGGCCTAAATCCCAAAAAGATTTGGTGGATATAGATTTGGAGGCCCTTTGAAGATTTGAAAATATTTGGATTTATCCAAAATAGATTCAAATTTCAAATTGTAATAGATAGAATTTATTTTTCTATTTTGTGGGGCCACGAGGAATTTTTGTTTGCCTTAATTGTCCTCATATGATATGTGAGTTATTTACGTGCGCAATTAAGCATGTGTAGATAATAGGAAAAGCGTGATTTATTACTTTTATTATTTACAGTTTTCCAAGCATGCTTATGTGATTAATTTCTTTTGTTGGATTATATTTTGGGTATTTTTGGGCTAGTTTAATTACATGCAAAAATTTGGAAAATATAATAACAAAGAAATTATGTGTGCGCATATAAGAAACCTTTTAAAAGAAAAATACTAAGCGGATTTTTTAATTAAAATCAATAGACCTCCACAAAGCGGTCCTAGGTTGTAAGTGTATCTCTCGTTCTAGTAAACATCTACGAGTGTAGCTTGCTAGTTCCTAGAGGTGCATGGGTACGGTTGTTAGGATTTCTAGACAAACAATTTAAATCATGTGAATAGTGGGAGGGTTTTGCGTAAACGTCTACGAGTGTAGCTTGCGTAGATCTCTTTCACAAGTATTCTAGGATTGATTTAAATTATAGATAACAAAAGCTTTAAGGGTTGTGCGGTATGGTTACGTGTCATGCTAAACTGTCTCTTTTGGCCGGAGTTAAATTTGTGGTTAATTGCTTAGAAGCATCTTAGAATATAATGCAAGAATTGCATCCCTGTTCTTGAGAGATGGCTTGGTCTAAGGTTTTCACTAATTATTAATTTCTAGTGTCAAAAGCTTCCTGACACGGTAGTGAAATTAAATGGATTGGGGCTTAAAACCCGCAGTTTTGGTTGAGGGTGACATCGTAAACGTCTACGAGTGTAGCTTGCGGTGGGAACTCTTGGGCAATTAGTGGAAAACATTTGTATTTGATTTATTAAAAGGTTTTCAATGCATTTGTTTTCGAAGTTCTACGTGTATGTTCTTATTTAAGATTCTTTATTGTTTCAGATATGTCTATATCTACCGTCGATCATTTACTTGCTCTCAATCCTCTAACTGGTCCAAACTTCCTTGAATGGAGTTTTTGCATCTAACACGTCCTTTATATAAAAAATCCAGCATACGTTCTTTTTATGGATCCATTGTTGTGAATTCGTCATAAGGTCTGCAAACTTGAGCTTGAATTTTATGAAAGATGGGAGGATGCTGATGAGTTCTCCTTCTGGCTCATCACGGGTTCCCTGTCTAGAGAATTAAGGCACAAGTATGAGTACCTCGAAAGGGCTGGAGAGATCTGGAAGGAACTCTCGACAGCCTATGGCAACGTGGAGCGGACTATCAACGATAAACTTGTGCATGACCTTGTGTGCAAGAATATGGTTGAAGATAATTCCATGACAGAGCACATGATGTCTATGATTGATCTCATGAGACAGTTCACTGTGCGGGGTGGTAATATCAGTGCGCAAGGCGAGATTGATATCATCCTGAACTCTCTTTCTGAATCCTTTTATGACTTTAAGGTAGTTGTTGCTGCAAGGGGAGAGTATGCTCTGCATGAGCTACTTGAGGACCTTGTGGTGGAGTAATCTTCCATGCAAGCACGGATGTCTGTTCTGACTGCTTCTAGCACTGGTTCGACAACCTCTAAGGTTGGAGATGACGGTGCTGAAAGCAAGCTCAGGAAAGCAATCAGTGAAAGCAAGTCAAAGAAGGTGAAGAGGGTTAAAGCCACTCCAAAGAAGAAGAGGTGTGCTGGATATGGAAAGGTGGATTGTCCAAATGCTAAGGGACAAGGTACGTCATTTGCATTTGTAACGGAAACAAGTTTAGCATCGGTTTCTACTCATTCGTGGGTAGTGGATACTGGAGCTACTGATCATGTTTGTTACATTTTGCAGGGGTTCACACCGAGGAGGGTGCTGTAGAATGACGAGGTTACCATCTCAATGTGGAACGCAGCACAAGTGACTGCAGCTGCCATTGGAGATTTCACCTTGTACTTTGATGATTCTGTTTTAACTTTGAGAGATGTTTTGTACGTGCCGGATTTTCGGCGAAACCTTATTTCAGTTTTCAAACTTTATGTTGATGGATATTCAGTTATTTTTGATAGTGGTGTTTCTATCATTGGTAATAACGGTGTTATCTGTCGTGGGATGCTGAATAATTCTCTCTACGTTGTTAACTGTAATCATAAGTCTTCCGCAAGTATTGCATGTAATTCATCCGTAATTGAGGTAGAAAAGAAGGTCGGGAAAACTATCAAGTCGTTGCGATCTGACCGCGGTGGCGAATACCTCGGCAACGAGTTCCTACAATATTTGTCAGAAAATGGGATTACATCCCAGTGGACTGCACCGGGTACTCCCCAGCAAAACGGTGTAGCTGAAAAGAAGAAATATGACTCTTCTAGAGATGGTAAGATCAATGATGAGTTATGCAAACTTACCAATTTTGTTTTGGGACTACGCATTAGAAATAGCAGCTTACGTGCTTAATGTGGTGCCTTCTAAATCAATTCCTAAGACGCCTTCTGAGCTCTTCCTTGGTCGCAAACCTAGTTTGTGCAAGTTTAGAGTATGGGGTTGTCCGGCACACGTACTGTCGAATGAACCTGATAAGTTAGAAAGCAGGTCAAAAGTAATGTTGTTCATAGGGTATCCCAGGCAAACGAAAGGTGGTTACTTTTACTGTCCTGAGAGTCAAAGAGTCGTTGTTAGCACCAACGCTAGATTCTTGGAGGACGAGTATGTGAGTAATCTCAAGTCAAGGAGTGATATCGTTCTTCAAGAAATTGAGAACGAGAATGCAATTCCAAGGGAAGGGGAACGCGTAGATGTGGGTGCACCTGTGAGAGGTTCAGCACCACAGACACGTTCTTCAGTGCCAGGTGCAGGACGACAAGTTACTGCACCTACTACTGACACGGCACGGATGCCTCGTCGTAGTGGGAGAGTTATTTTCTAGCCGGAAAGGTACATGTTCATGGGTGAGTCTTCGGACTTGAGCGCGGAAGACGGACATGAGGACTCAGACCCACTGACTTATGAAGAGGCAGTGCAGGACAAGGATGTTGCCAAATGGCGTGTTGCCATGGATTCTGAAATTGAATCCATAACTGCTATGGATGTATACCAGAAAACTGATTTGCCGGATGGCTTTAGGGCCATAGGGTGCAAATGGGTATACAAGAGAAAGAAAGGGGCGGATGGAAAGATCACGGCTTTTAAAGCCAGGCTAGTGGCAAAGGGTTAAAGTCAGAAAGAGGGCATTGACTATGACGAAACCTCTTCACCCGTAGCCATGCTCAAATCCATCTGGATACTCCTTGCCATAGCTGCGCATATGGACCTCGAGATCTGGCAGATGGACATCTATATGCAGCAACCCGAGGGTTACATAAGCAAGGGCGAAGAACATCTTGTCTGGAAGCTTAGGAAGTCCTTGTATGGACTTAAACAAGCTTCAAGGTCGTGGAACTTACGTTTCAACGATGTGATTAAATCCTATGGATTTGCACAGTTGGAAAACAAAAGTTGTGTTTACCGATTTTGTGTCAGTGGGAGCGTGGTCTTCCTTACACTATACGTTGATGACATACTCCTATTTGGAAACAACGAGGGAGTGATGTCGGAAATCAAGGTTTGGTTATCCGAACAGTTCAGGATTTGGGAGAAGCTGGCTACATTCTTGGGATTAAGGTCTTACGAGATCGTAAGAGAAGAATGTTGAGCTTATCCCAGGCATCCTATGTGGATACTGTTATAGCCCGGTTCGGCATGCAACTCGCCAAGAAAGGCTTGTTATCTTTCAGACATGGCGTTCATCTTTCTAATGGGCAGTGTCCTCAGACACAACGGGAGAAAGATGAGATGAGTCTTGTACCATACGCTTCGGCGGTTGGTAGCCTCATGTATGCAATGTTGTGTACCAGGCCAAATATTTGTTATTCCGTAGGCATTGTAGCAAGATATCAGTCTAACCTTGGACAGGCGCACTGGACTGCTGTAAAGCACATCCTCAAGTATTTGAAGAGAACTGGGAATTACTGCCTAGTTGATCAAAGTGAGGATTTATGCCCTGTGGGTTATACAGACTCGGATTTCCAAGGGGACCAGGATGAGAAGAAATCGACCTCAGGATATGTGTTTACCCTGGGAGGTGGAGCTGTATCTTGGAGGAGCTCAAAGCAGAAATGCATTGCTGACTCCACCATGGAGGCGGAATATGTCGTCGCCTCCGACGCCTCAAAAGAGGGGGTATGGCTCAGGAACTACCTTTTAGAGTTGGGCGTGATCCCGAGTTTGCCGAGGAGCATCACAATTTATTGTGATAACTCTGGTGCAGTGGCAAACTCAAAGGAACCGCGGTCTCACAAGGCAAGCAAACACATAGAGAGAAAGTACCATATCATATGAGAAATCGTATCGAGGGGCGATGTGCTAATTAAGAAGATTGACACTGCTGACAATCTTGCTGATCCATTTACAAAGAGCTTGCCGCAGAAAGTTTACGAAAGACATATTCGTGAGCTGGGTCTGAGGTGGATGCCGACCACTGACAGTGGTTAAAGAGACAACAGACTAGATAGACGGACTGTATACTCTATAATAGCTTAGTTATGCTTTAAGTATAAGTGGGAGATTGATGGGTTTTGTATACTGAAAGCATTTATTATAATAAGTATACGATGATTTATTTCTCCTATCTGTTAACAATCTTACATGTATGAACAATGGTATCCTCTTGTCTCACCGATAGGGACGATCATACGGCGTGTTGTAGATCGCAGAAGATAGTATGATCACTTGACCTAGTGAGACATAAACATGATCACAAGCGAGATATCGTATGAGGATACGTCTGTCCGGATGGCTGCGGCATTATCGGAATAAGTAATCTATCTTGGTTACTTGACATGCTGGTACGCAGAGGTGGCGTATTGATGGACCGCAGTGAGACGTATTCGTCTGTCTGACATCAGCGAATACAAGATCTCGTTATATTGATTGAGTCCAAACCCTAACGAAGGTTCAGGGGTTGGCACGGGTTGACTGTTGCTTTGACTAGCCATGGTGGAGAGCCTAAGTAACGTGCTCGTATATCTGCATCTTGGGTAACAACAATTCGTGTAGTACCGCCTGAGACTGGGTTTAGGTAACCATATCCGAGTAATAGGATGGGGACATTCCCTGAGGAGCTCAATAACATTCATCGTGCCAAAGTCCTGCATGCTGATTAAGTTCAGGCACGAGTGATAATGATTGAGTGGTATTACTCAGGAATTATAAGATATTAATTAATTGTAGTTAGAGCTTGTCAGAGGCTCCGATTAAATAATGGATGTCCGGTAACCTTAAATATGGGGATTCTCAATTAATGCAGCTCGTTCTCATAACGTGGTAATAAAGGGGTAGGTCAGTATTAATTCTGTGGTGAAAAAGAATTAATATTAATTAATTAATTGTGTCCTGGGTTGTGGACATGGGAATTAATTAATTTATAGGCCCACTTTATTATTTGCATTAGGTCCCAGGTCTGGCCCAAGGAAAGTGTGCTGAATTGAGCATAGGAGCCCACTAGGGTTTACAACCCTAGGTCTATAAATAACAGAGCTCATAAGTTGTAACACAGTTGAAAAAGCCTAAACCTAGAGAGAGAGAGGGGCGCCGTTTTTGAGAGAAAACAAGGAGGAGAATTTTCTTTTCTGGTCCTGCTCAAAGCACAAATCTGTGGAATCCTCACCCATAATAGATCTGAAGATCTAATCTGGAGAACAATAGATTTCTTTCTTTCTCTTTTGATTTTCGATTTTTATCTAAGAAATTAGGGTTCTAATTTCTGTTTTCATAGATAAAATTGGATTGCGTGGTTGAATTAAAGTTGGAAATTCAAACGCAAAAGATTGGATCAGACTCGATGGAATAACGGTAATTCCTCAATCCACAATTCTGATAATTAAATTCATAGGAGCATGCCAGGGTTTATTGTTTATTTAATTGTGCACAATATCCATAAATCGATCCGGTTCAAATTGGTTTTGGTGATTCGATTCAAGGGAAAACCCTACATTCGCCACATTCATTGACGATTACTCACAATTTGGATATGTCTATTTGGTTCGCTACAAGTCTGAATGCTTTGAAAAATTCAAAGAGTTTAGGACTGAGGTAGAAAAGAAGCTAGGTAAGACTATCCAAACACTACGATCGGATTGTGGTGGAGAATACCTCAGTAACGAGTTCTTGCAGTACTTGTCAGACAACGGGATTACATCCCAGTGGACTGCACCAGGAACCCCTCAACAAAATGGTGTAGCGGAAAGAAGAAATAGAAGTCTCTTGGAAATGGTCAGGTCGATGATGAGTTATGCAAGCTTGCTGATTTCGTTTTGGGGATATGCCTTGGAGACAGTGGCCTATTTGCTTAACCTGGTACTTTCTAAATCAGTTCCTAAAATGCCTCTGGAACTCTGGTATGGGCGAAAGCCAAGTTTGAACAGAGTGAGGGTTTGGAGTTGTCCAACATATGTGCTGACAAAGGAACCTGATAAGTTAGAAAGTAGGTGTAAGCTGATGTTGTTTGTAGGATATCCCAGGCAAACAAAAACTGGTTACTTTTATTGTCCGTAGAATCAGAAAGTGGTTGTCAGTACCAACGCAAGATTTTTGGAGGACGAATATGTAAGAAACCACAGATCCAAGAGTGAAATTATCCTCCACGAGCTTGAGGATAAGGAAGTGATTCCATCAGGAAAGCCTAGTGTAGTGGTAAATCCACCTATAATAGGTGAGGCAATACCAACACTGCCATCAATGCAAGGTATGAGACCAACGAGTACTGTGCCAACTACTGACACGGCTCAGATGCCTAGTCGCAGTGGGAGGGCTGTCCACCAACCCGAAAGGTATATGTTCGTGGGAGAGTCTTCTGACTTGATCCTGGAAAGCGGACTAGATGATATCGATCCCTGGACGTATGATGAGGCGGTATCTAATAAAGATGCAGACAAATGATTGATCGCCATAGATTCGGAAATAGAATCCATTATGGCTATGGGTATATACCAAAAAACTGATTTTCCAGATGGCTATCGTACCGTAGGGTGCAAATGGGTATACAAAATAAATAAAGGAGCGAGTGGTGAAATTACAACTTTCAAAGCAAGGCTGGTGGCGAAGGGTTATAGTCAGAAAGAAGGTGTAGACTATGACGAGACCTTCTCATTGGTAGCCATGTTTAAGTCCATTCGTATACTCATAGCCATAACAGCACATAAGGATCTAGAGATCTGGCAGATGGATGTCAAAACCGCGTTTCTAGTACCTTGAAGAAGGTAGGGACATCTATATACAACAACCAGAAGATTATGTGCAGAAGGGCGAAGAACATTTGGTCTGGAAGCTTAAGAAGTCATTGTATGGACTTAAGCAAGCTTCACGGTCATGGAATCTACGTTCTGATGAAGTGATTAAATCCTATAGATTTTCACAATGTTCAAACGAGAGTTGCATGTACCGTCTATGTGTCAGCGGAAGTGTGGTGTTCCTTGCACTTTATGTAGATGATATTCTCCTATTTGACGACAATGTGGAGGTATTGTCGGGCATAAAGGGGTGGATATCCAAACAGTTTCATATGAAGGACCTTGGGGAGGTAGGATACATCCTAGGGGTAAAAGTATTGCGGGAGCGCAATAAGAGGATGTTGACGTTGTCTCAAGGGTCATATGTGGATACTGTGATTGCCCGTTTCAGCATACAAACTGCCAAGAAAGGTCTGTTACCCTTCAGACATGGCATAAATCTTTCCAAGGATCAGTGTCCGGTGACACAAAAGGAGAAAGATGAGATGAGTAACATGCCGAATGCTTCGGTCGTGGGGATCCTCATTATGCAATACTATGTACAAGGCCAGATATCTGCTTTGTTTTAGGCATGGTAGCAAGATACAAGTCTAACCCTGGACAGGCGCATTGGACAGCGGTAAAGCACATACTCAAATACCTGAAAAGGACTAGAGACTATTGTCTCGTCTATCAGTGTGAGGAGTTGTGCCCTGTGGGTTATAAGAATTCGGATTTCCAGGCAGACCAAGACGAAAAGAAGTCCACCTCTGGCTATGTGTTTTTTGATAAGCTCGTATTTTACCTCACTTATCACATTGTTTTCTTATTTGTTTCTTGCATTTACTTAAGTTTTAGTTAATAATCAAACATGAACTGTTTATATGGGATATTATGCTTGTCGTGCTCATATTTTGAAGGTTTGAGGCCAAAATCAATGAAAACTCGTACTAATAGCAGTTGATGTTCAAAGGAACAGTCACAAATTCTTCCAAAAGTGAAATCTGACCTAATGGAGCATGCAAATAGAAATATATTTGAGTTATCTTTCCAACGCAATTGGAATCGGGTCAATCGGAGTTCGGTAGCACAAGTTATGGCCAAAACCGTGAGACTGCGCAGAAGGAGTTGACGGAAGGAATCTAGGGGGACACAGAGGTTTCTATCTCGATCAATAGGGCCCCTGTCGATCGAGACAGACGAAAAATTTTGGGAGATTTTGATCTGCAGCCGTGTCAATCGACAGGCAGCCCGTCGATCGACACACGCGCCGGAAAGGAATATTTTTGCCTAATTTGGAGATTTTTCCTTCCCAAGCCATTACCTTTTGAAGATTTAATTTCTCCCCCTGTAAATAGGACTTGTTAGGCTCGAAAATTAGGTCTTTAATTTCAGCTTTTACATCTCTTTTATCATTTTTTTATAGATTTAAACTCTTTATTTTTCCAGTACTCTTTATTTTATTGTTGGTTTGGATTCAAGACATTCAAGTACTTCAAGGTTCCTATTTCTTTAATGATTCAAGTAAGTTTATTTATGTTTATTGCAATGTTTATTTCAATTATGTTAGGCTAGAACCCTTAACAGTTTCTAGGGTTTTCTCCATCCTTTTCAGTATGTGTTAATTCGATTAATTCCAAACTCTTAATTAATTGGTTCAAATTCTATGGTTTTCAATCCAAAATCTATTTTCAATTGAAGGATCGAGAGATGAAAATTGGATTAGGTTTATAGTTATTTATTTGAGACCGAGAGGAGATAATTAATAATAGGAAATAGAATTTTGATATAATTGGTTTATGTCTCAAAAGGAAGAATCAGATGTAGGGTTTTCAAATCTTTATCGAGATTGACTAGTTTGTGTTCTTGAGACCGAGAGGTAAAATTCACTTTCTAGTAATCTAGGTTTTAATTGCCCAACAAAGGAATTAATTCCTAAATATCAGATTTCCCACCTAAATATTTATTTTGGGTTTGGATTGATTGTTTATGCATGTTGAATTGGATTGGTTGATTTCCCTGGAATCTGTGCTTTCTATTATTGAATTCTATTCCCAAATATTTTTCTATTTTGAAAACAAAAACTCTTCTCAAATTTGGATTTCTCAAACAAACAATTGATAAACTGTGTCCAGTACATGAGATATTTTCATTGCACTATCCCTGTGGGTTCGACATTCTTTTGGGTCTATAAATTTATTTGTTGCTGTATTTTACAGTTATCAAATTGGCGACGTTGCTGGGGATAGTCAGATTTTAACTTGTTATTGGATTGATTTGATATTTTCTGGATTGAGTTTTTTTTGTTTTAATTTCATGTGTGTGCGTGTGTGAATTTTCAGGTTTTGCGCTCTATTTTGATCGACACCCTGAGTGTCAATCGACGCAGCCGCATCACCCGTGTCGATCGACAAGGCCCCTGTCAATCGACATAGAGGCTAATTTCGGAGCCTTTTGCTTTCTTTTCAGGTGCATGAACACCAGAGGTCGGGGGACGAATCTTGAAGCCTTCGATTTAGAAATTGAGGCTACCTGTATGAGAAACAAAAGCGAAGGAAAGAGCCAGGAAAGAGAGGCAGAGATGGAGCACCCACCAGAAGCACCACTTCAGAACATGACTCCTGAGGAACAAAGACAGTTTGTGAATGAGGTCCAACAACTCAGGGAGCAACTCCAAGAAGCACAAGCAATTCAAGCAGAGCAAGCTGCCAGACTGGCAGCCATGAATAATGGAGGAAATCATGAGAGGCAAATTGTGGTGCCCAAAAGATCCATACTTGATCGCTTCCTGTCGCAGATAGAGGAACCGAGATTCCAAGTTAGCATTGATGCCAACAACTTTAAGCTGAAGACAGACCTAATTCAGATGGTCCAGCAGAACCAGTATGCAGGGAAGGCCATTGAAGACCCGTATGCTCACCTCAGCCAATTCATCGAGGTGTGCGATACGGTGAAGCAGAATGGAGTGCCTCAAGACACCATCTGGATGCGCATATTTTCTTTTTCTCTCAGGGATGAGGCCCAATCTTGGTTTTCTAGCTTGGACAAGAGCAGGATCGCCACGTGGGCACAGCTTCGGGCAGAGTTTCTCACCAACTTCTTTCCACCCAGTGTTATCATGAAGAGGAAGTCCGACATCACCTACTTCAGTCAGAAGTACGACGAGACCCTCTATGAAGCTTGGAAGAGATACAAGGAGCTGTTGAGGATGTGCCTCGGCCATGGAATTGATCTTGAGATGCAGGTATGCCATTTTTATGAAGGACTGACCCCTCATCTAAAAGAGTTGGTGAATGCTTCAGCTGGAGGACTTCTCATGAAGAAGAGTGGAAAAGAGGGGATGCAACTTCTTGCATACATGGCCTTCAACAGCCATCAATGGCCTACTGAAAGGCAGAAAGCAGTCAAAGCAGTGACCACTACTCCGGAAATCGATGTGGTAGCTGAAGTGAAGAAGCTTAGAGAAGAGTTCAAACAGTTGGAGGTCGATAGAGCTTCGGTAGCAGCTATTTCAGATCCCAACATGGCCATTGTTCCCATTGAGGCCGACTACATCTACCAAGGAAGAAGTTCGAGCACCTCCAATACTGCTGAAGTGAAATATGCCAATGGAGGTTACAACAACAACAACTACCGAGCCAACAATCAAGGGTACAATTACAGTGCTAAGAACCATCCTGGTTCTTCTTATTCTAACCCTTATGCAGCTGAGAATCCTCCACCGGGATTCAGTGTTGGAGTCGGGTGAGAGATTGTGGAGAAGAAGAGGTCCGTGCTGGAGGAGACACTTGTGAAGTTCATCAAAAGCTCTGACAATAGGTTTGGCAAGGTGGAAACTGAGGTGAAGAACATGTCCACTCACATGCAGCATATGACGAAGCACCTTCAGATGCTCGATACACAGCTCTGTCAGATTGCTACTTCCTTGTGCAATCAACACAAGCCAGGTCAGCTCCCCAGCACCACCGAAGTCAATCTTGAGAAGGCAAAATAAGTCAATGTCATTTCCTTGAGGTCGGTACGAGGTACGAAGGTCCTAGCATGTCCGAGGATGATTTTGGGGCCGAAAGAGTGGAATTTCCTGCAGAAGATACCTCTGTTTTGATCGACACAGAGGCCGGGCAGAGCAGCTGAGGTTGACAGGACAGCAGATCGATCGATAGGGGGGATGCAGCCGTGTCGATTGACACCCCCTATCGATCGACAGGCAGGACGGAAAGGAGCGGTCGACAGGCAGGTAGCACAGGAGCCAGCATTGACTTGATGACATATTCAGTCTTCCAAAAGCTGCAGATTGGCGAGATGAGGCCAACCTCCATCACTCTTCAGATAGCCGATCGCTCAATTTCTCGACCAAGGGGAGTAGTTGATGCTGTTTTGATTCGTGTTGGTCATTTAATTTTTCCTGCTGATTTTGTTATGTTGGATATGAAAGAACAGCACGGAATGCCAATGATCCTTGGAAGACAGTTTGTGAAAACAAGTGGTGCACTGATAGACTGTCGAGGTGGGGAGATAACACTCCGAGGGAATGACAAGACAATCACCTTTGTTATTGATCAAAGCTAAAAGGAAGCTGCTTGCAATAACATCTCCACCATTGAGGAAGATGAAGAAGCCGCCGAGATCGAATGGGAGCACGAAAACGGGATGGCAAATTTGCCAATTACACCATCCTCTTCCGAGCTCACCACTATTATTCGTGATTGGATGGTCTACATGATCGATGCAAGGGGGCGGTGAGTCTGGACCCGACCTCCTTGGTAAAGGATCCCTATCGTTGAGCCACGACAATAACTAAGGCACTGCATGGGAGGTAACTCATTGTTTACTTGCTTAATTTCATTTGTTTCTCTAATTTTTGTGTGTTGTTTTTTTCGAATTAAAAAAATTTTGGAGCTTTGTTTCGATCGATACATAGGGTGTCGATCAACACAAAGGTGATCGACGAAGCACACTTCAACCCATCATTCCGGTCGACAGGCCCCCTATCGATCGACACATAGTGCTAGCAGCAACAGTTTTCGTCTTTCACATTCTGCAGCCTCCGAGGGATAAAAAGTTGGTGTCTAAGACCAACATCGAGGTACAATTTCACTCCTAGTCTGATTTTCAAACTTATTCTCTCTGTCAATCGAATAAGTTCGGGGGGAGGAGGACTTGGAGTTGAAACTATTTCTTCCCTTTTACTTTATGCTTTCAGTTTGTTTAAATTTATGCCTTGTTTAAATTTTTTTATTGCATTTGTTGAATAAAATTGTGATTTTGTGAGAAGATTTGCGTAGCTATGAGATAACCCTAGCAAGAACGAGAGATTTAAAATTGATTGACTTGATTATGCATTGATTGTGATAGTGGTTGAGTATGCCTATGAATGTAGAATACCGCATGATTACTTATTTTGAAACTTACGAAGGCATGATGTTGATGATGATTTGATGTTTACTATGGAAGAAAAATTGTCCCAAGTATGAGATTTGAGCCTTTAAATTTGATTGTGAGTGTGTCTGCATTATTAAGTATCTCTAGAACTTGCTTTGTTTTTTTTTTCAAAACTGCTAGTGTGCACAGGTTTAGGAAATGATTTTAGGCCATCTTTGTTTAGCATATTTATCCCATACACTGTCCTAATTAAATATTTATCCCTAGTCAGCCCTTTTGAGCCTATGTGTTTTCTTTCTTTGTCTATGAGTTGGAAAAAGGATAGAGAAATCAACTCTTGTCTATGAGAGTGGGTTGAGAGTTGTTTGAGGAAGGATAAGACATTGTTAGAAGGGTGAAAATAAAAGAGAAGGTTGGGCTCTAGAAAAAAATATAGAAAAAAAAATTGTGTTTGTTAGTCCTTATAAGCTCAAATGTATAATCAAAATTGTTTAGAGCATAAAAGGATGTGCGTGAAAGAAAAGAAAAAAAAAAGAAGAAAATAATAAAAGAGGCTTGGTTGGTGTTGAATATTATAGGAGATGGGTGGATATCAATAGATGGTGGTTTAGATTGGTTGAGGTGCGCAACTCAATTGACTTTTAGTCACTTGGCCATATATTTTCATACCTTTCACTAAAAAGCCTACATTACAACCTTGAATAAAGTCCTTTCTGATCTTACGCTTGTGTGCACATGTTTGCAGTGGATTTTTAGAATATTTGCAAGCCTATGGTTGAACTTGATTTGCATGACTTGTGTGATCTCATATTATCCTAAACACTTGAGTGAAAACACTTCCCTTGTGAGTCTTCCATGGTTTACTGATTTTCTGATTCTACAAAGTGTTGATGTTTTGTGGATTTACGAGTTTAATTGTGATGAATCTTGTGAGGCATTTCACTTCTCTTCTACTTGATCTTTTGATTCATTCTTTTGTTGATTGAGGAAAATCAAGTGTTTAAGTTTGGGGGTTGATAAGCCCGTATTTTGCCTCACTTATAACATTGTTTTCTTATTTGTTTCTTGCATTTACTTGATTTTTTAGTTAATAATCGAGCATGAACTATTTATAGGGGATATTATGCTTGTCGTGCTCATATTTTGTAGGTTTGAGGCCAAAATCAATGAAAACCCGTACTGAAAGAAGTTGATGTTCAAAGGAACAGTCACGAATTCTTCCACATGTGGAATCTGACCTAATGGATCATTAAAATATAAAAATCTTTGAGTTATCTTTCCAACGCAACTGGAATCGGGTCAATCGGAGTTCGGGAGCACAAGTTAAGTCCAAAACCGTGAGACAGCGCAGAAGGAGTCGACGGAAGGAATCTCGGGCGACACAGAGGTTTCTTGAGACCGAGAGGTAAAATTCACTTTCTAGTAATCTAGGTTTTAATTGCCCAATAAAGGAATTGATTCCAAAATATCAGATTTCCCACCTAAGTATTTATTTTGGGTTTGGATTGATTGTTTATGCATGTTGAATTGGATTGGTTGATTACCCTGGAATCTGTGCTTTCTATTATTGAATTCTATTCCCAAGTATTTTTCTATTTTGAAAACAAAAACTCTTCTCAAATCTGGATTTCTCAAACAAAGAATTGATAAACTGTGTCCAGTACATGAGATATTTTCATTGCACTATCCATGTGGGTTTGACATTCCTTTGGGTCTATAAATTTATTTGTTGTTGTATTTTACAGTTACCATGTTTACATTGGGAGGTGGGGCCATATCATGGAGGAGTGCAAAGTAGAAGTGCATTGCTGACTCCACCATGGAAGTAGAATATGTGGCAGCTTCGGAAGCTTCAAAAGAAGAAGTATGGTTTCGAAACTTCCTTCTGGAGTTGGACATGATTCCTAAGTTGCCCAAGACCATAACGGTATATTGTGATAATTCGGGAGCTGTGACTAATTCAAGGGAACCACGAACTCACAGAGCGACAAAACACATTAAAAGGAAGTACCATATTATACGAGAAATCGTGGCAAGGGGTGATGTGCTAGTAGAAAAGATTGATACAAAAGATAATCTAGCAGATCCATTCACAAAAGCTCTGCCTCAGAAGGTCTACGAGATGCATGTACGTAACCTTGGGTTGAGGGCAAAGCCAGCCACGAAGAATGATTGATGCAATAGCTAGATTAGTTTAGACGCGTTATACTCTGGAAAGCACCTGTATAATGCTTTGAGTATAAGTGGGAGATTGATGGATTTATATACTGAAAGCATTATGATTGGTATATTATGTACAAGGTCGATTGGTTAATATACTGGGAATCATAAATGTTGTACGTTCATCTCTTGTTTGAATTAACAAACATGTGTCGCAAACGCAATTATCCTCTTATCTCATCGATAGGGAGATCATACGGTGTGTAGTAGATCACGGAAGATCATATGGGTCGTTTGATCTAGCAAGATATAAACTATTATCACAGCTGAGATAGTTCCAGGATAAATTGTCGGTGTAGGTTGTAGCATACGCGGTAATAAGCATCTTATCTTGGATGGCTTGGTATGCTGGTGTGGGGCACACATTGATAAGGACCTTAGTCGAGATCGATTCTTTTATCTGACATTAAAAGAATCTAGATCTCTATGGCTTGATGAGATCCTAAGCCTATATGAAGGTACAGAAGTATACACAGATTGTGTATCACTTTGAGTTGCAATGAAAGGCTCTAGTTGAGCTTGTATATCTGTATCTTGGGTGATAGCAGTTTGTATATGACTGTCTGGTACTGGAACTAGGTAACCACATCCAGTATAGGATGGTGACATACCTTGAGCAGCTCAAAAGGTTCGTTATGCTAAAGTCCTGCAGGCTGATTAAGTTCAAGCATAAGTGAAAAAGTTTGACTGGATTGACTTAGGAATGTAAGATGTTAATTAATTAAATAGTTTTTCAGAGCTTAAATTAATTAACGGACGTAACCTTAAATGTGGGGATAAACCGAGCCCATGCAACCCGTGCCTCAAAACGTGGTAGCAAATTGGTAGGACAGTATTGATTCTCTGGTGGAATGAATCAATATTAATTAATTAATTATATTTTGGGTTGAATATGGGAATTAATTAATTGATAGGCCTTATTTGTTATTTGCATTCTGGTCCTTGGTCTGGCCAATGAAAACTCAGGCCCAATAGTAGTCCAGTATTTTCTTGTAAATAAGCCTCAGGTTCTCAGATCATAACACACCACAAGATCATATGTTGCACACAGCAAACCATATTTTAGGAGTTGTGGTGATCGACTAAGATCTTAGAAATGAGGAGGAAATTCTGCTGCTCAACCGGACAAGGAATCCGAAGGGAATCTTCACCAGATATTCGGATTGGAGTTGGGATACAGATCAGAAGATCAGACCAGGAGGATAGTGTTCTTTCTTCTCTCTCCATCTTGTTTTCGAAAATTATTCATTAATTTTCATAGATTTAATTCCTCAATCTATTAGGAATAAATCTTGGTGCATGGGAAAAGGATCGAGGATCAAATCTCTATGCACTCGTTCTTCAGGTTTCTACAATCCAGGTATTCCGCATAAACCCCCTTATGCATAATCAATTGGATCATTCTAGGAATAATCATAGGCATAGCAATTTATTTTTGATATTCCAATTAATGATCCTGGCAAACAGACTTCGTGATTCAGTTCATGAATCCCTTCACATTTATGTTGTTTGCTTGAGCTCTAATTGTCCCTCTTTTTTAAATGGAACTTGTTATATTTGCTGAATGTTTATCTCATTTTTTACCTCTTTGATCCTTTTGAATCTGTTTCCTAGCACATGCATGACTTCACCTCTTTCCCTTTCTTGTTTTGCAGATTCCCAAACCCTTAAGCTTGCCTTCCTGCAGCAGTTGAACTTTGTTGCAGCCTCAATCATCTTTCCTCTTTTTGGCTGACCATTCATGCGGTTACTGTTGAGATTGTAAACTAAAAGCATTTATGATTAAGTGTGTCTGTTTGATACACTGGTCTTCATAAATGTGTTACATCAACATAGTCGTTATTTGATATAACAAACATACGATACGAACTATAATATCCTATTATCTCGCCTATAGGGATGATCATATGGTGTGTAGGAGATCACAGAGGATCATATGAATCGTTTGACCTAGCAAGATATAAACAGTATCACGGTTGAGACAGTCCCTCGATAAGCTGTCGGTTTAGGCTGCGGCACATTAGTTTATAAGTGAGCTTATCCTAGCTACTTGATGTGTCAGTACATCTTTATGTATTGATGGGATCAACAGTGAGATTTGCCATTCTAATTGACATATAAATGAGCCAGATCTCTAGATACTTGTTATGATCTTAAACCTAATGGAAGGCTAAGGGGCATACATAAGTTGACCACACTTTGACTAGCTATGGTGGCGAGTATTTCATGTACTCTTATACCTGCATCTTGGGTGTGGCGGTTTGTGTGTGACTTGCTTAGGCCGGACATGTAGGTAATCATATCCACTTTAGGATGGGTATTATTTAATTATTTAATTCAGTCATAAGTGAAAATGAGTGAGTGGTACTACTCAGGAAATAAGAGATTAATTAATTATGGCTAATTGTCATAAGCCAAATTAATTAATGAATGTCCGTAACCTTAAATATGTGGATCATTCAAGTTTAATGCAACCCGTTCCAAATTACGTGGTAATAAAGGGGTGAGTCGGCATTGTTACCATGGTGAAGGTTAAAATAATGTTTTATAAATTAATTATGTTCTGGGTTGAACATGGAATTAATTAATAAAAATGACCCACTTTATTATTTGCATTTGGTCCCTGGTCTGGCCCACAATCTGCTCAGAGCCCATTAGGGTTAGGATTTTGTAAACCCTAGCACTATAAAAGTCTTCTCTCTATCAGATCTACATACACAACTATGTGAGAAGAGAGAGAGGGGTGAACGATTGTTTCATTGGGAGGAAGTGATCGATTCCTCTGGATCTCTGATTCAACTCGGTAGCGTATCCTCACCAGATTTCCGAGGAGCAAGGGAACAGATCAGAAGATCAGATTTGTTGGAACAAGATAGCTTGGGTCGATTCCACATCCAGATCTACTCCATTGTCGCCATCTCCGATCTAGATCTGTAGATCAGTCGCTGGAGTTCAGGTATTCCGTAGATCCATCCTTTGCAATTAAATATTAGGAGCATGCATAGGGTTCACCTGATTTATTCAATCTGTTTTTGTTTTTGATACCCTAAGAACGATCCAAACGGCTAAAGAAATAAATGACAACTCACGTTGTTTATTGTAGACTCAAATCCTACAGTTACCTCGGAGGAACTGCATTATTTCCTCCTTCAAAGCATCTGAAATATCTTTTTTTGTCCCCCCATTTTCTATCTGATTTTGTAATTTTGAATTTGATGTTGTTGTGTGTAATCTAAAGTGTATTTATAGATGTGTAAATGCTTGTAAATTTGTGGAAAAATCAGATTTTCATGAGTTCATTTCCCACCAAAATCTATCGAGGGTTTCCTTTATTTATCTACTCCTTACCCTTTAGGTAAATTTGCCCATTTACACTCCACTACTTTATTTTTAATGCATTATTTTTTTAATAAAATTTTATAGCATTGGTTTGAGTGCATTTCTATTGGGGACTAATAATATGAGACAAAGGGAGTAATTATTTTTTAAATCAAAATATAATATTTTGGTAGCCCATGTGGAAAATAATTTAATTTTAACTTTTAAACCAAATATCTAATAAAATAAAAATAAAAATAAAAACCTAACGTGAACTTAAGAATTATTCTCCAAATGAAATGACCTATAAATCCCGTCGTTTGCAAAATTGTGACCAAATTGGTCACACTCTGGAGCCTACGATTGATTCCGACAACCCGAATCCACAAATCCTGAACGACGTGACGTTCATCGTTCAGGATATCTGTGCATTCATATAATATCCCCTTTGTTCATTTCAAAATACTTTCAACAATATTTATTTATTTATAAATGTACAAACTTTTTTGTTTCCCAACTGAAGAGAGAGAGCGACTTATGCTGCTATAAGTCAGGTGAGGATCTGTAAAAAGTATGCTTAATCTTACTATTTAAACATTCTTGGCGAAATTCCACTATGAAAAGTGTGTGTGTGTGTGTGTCTGTGATGGTCCCAGTTTCTTAGAGTAATTGTAAGTTGCACAACGGAAATAATTATTTTACGATAAGTTTGTACTTATCCAAATTGATGGTGACACGTTATTTTGATTTGTCAAAACTTATTTGGGGTACTTAAGTCAAATATGCTTAACGTCAGTTTCAGTTTATACTTCAACACTTGAGTGTTGATTTTAAAAATGAGTAAGCTGACATAATAAAAGCAATAAACAAGACAAATGATTTATAGTGGTTCGGACTCTAAAGGTCATGCATCCACTCTTCAGACTTGAAATTTGGAAATCCACTAAGATCAGAACTACACAGGTTCTCCTAGGATCTATCGCTTGTCGATGAATGCCTTGTCCACCGATCCACAAGCTCACTCATTTGGTTCTTGCTTGTCCTTCTCTCTGTAGCTCCTCGGAGTGTGGGCACACCATGCAGCCTCCTCGTCGCCGAAATGGGATGTTTATAGTTTTCCCGAAACTATCAGTTTGGCGGCAGATCGTCCGTAAGAGTCAAAGTACACAGTGTACTTAACTGTTGTAATCTTTCTTGGAGAGAAATATTACCAAGTAATAACTCAAAAAAATCAGAAGTTCTGAGTCTCGTGCTCACTAAAGTGACACACGAAAAAGCTTTAACAGCCTCAATCGTTGACTAGAGATTTTTTGCAGCATTTAAGATTGTTTGTTAATAGCAAGTTCGATTTATATGAATTTATGGAAGTCTTTGACTATTTATAGGCTCAGATCTTTATATTTGAGTCCATATATCCGTTAGAGACATATTGGATAATATGAAGTCTCTATTGACTACAGCGATTGACGGGTAGGTAGTGCTTTTCCAGGAAGGTACAATAATTCTCCCGCTTTTCGGCTATTAACTGACATAGATGGTGATTGATCATCTTTTGTCAGAACGACAATTTGTCAATCTGAGAAATCTTGGACTGGAGATCCGAGGTATCGAGACTGAAGTCTTGGGCTTGCAGACTTTAAGGAATCTCCAATCCTTAAAGTTAATTGTTGTCAGCATCATTCTTCAGACTTATTCTTCTTGTCTCTAAGCGTGGGGATCGAGACTTAGCTTTCATGCTGATGTTGTCATACTTGCAAGATTATGCTGGTGATATCATCAATCAGTATACGCTTAGTCCCCAAACTGGTAAGTTTGGAATCTAGACTGGTGAGCTCCATGCTGGTCAGTCCGGTACTGGATATTTCCAAACTTGGTTCTCCCAAAATTATCAGTCCAGACTCATGTGTCTCAGACTACAAAGTTTGGTTTGAACTTTAGTCTGTTAAGTCTTGCGCATCTAGAGTGATTCATTAGTTTAGTTTTCTGATAAGCTCTAGCTTACAACTCGATAACAAGTCTATACAGGACTTTATATTTTAGATCATAGTAGAACTAATCTAGAGACATACTTAGATGACTTTTACAAATTTTGACCCACCAAAACCAAAAACATGATTTGTATCAAAATTTCCTAACAATCTGAAGTAGTGGCTTTCAATGGTAGCAAAGTAAGATTTAGGGCTCTAGAACCGTGACTAATTTGGTTGCACATTGAGGTCGCAGATTCGCAATCGACGGGATTTAGGGCTTGTCTGATTTGGGGAAGAATGCTCGATTCACGTTATTTTCTTATATTTAAAATTTATTGAAATTTGGTTTAAATGTTAAAATTAAATGATTTTTCAAATGGCCAAAATTTTATTTTTCTGATTAAAAATAATTATCACACGTGGGCGCCAATATGAGCATCCAAGTGGATGGTAGCATATGACTCAACAATTAAGTTAACTCCGTGAGCACATGAATTAAAATTCTTTAAAATAATAAAAAAGTAGGATATAATTAATACCTTAACAGAAAATAATTGTGATAAAATTTCTGAAATTGAAAATTTTAGGGATAAAATTTCCAATTTTTCAAAAAATAAAAATAAATTGTAACTTATTGAATATTTAAATATATTTCCCTTTTTTATCTATTCACATTTTATGTCCTTAAACCAATCAATTGGTAGCCCAGCGGAGGCATCACGACACAGTTCCACCAATCAGACTGTAGGAATATGATGCCGTCATTCAAAATGAAGGCCACATCAACATGCACCCCCTGCTGTAAGTGGTTGTACCTTTCGCACGCTCTTATTTTAAGAAATTTTTGTTTTTCTCCATCAAAATTAATTTATACTTAGAATATAATAATATACATTAAGTTGTTTTAATTACACATGATTTTACAATTATTGTATATAATATAATTTATATTTAATTGTTCAACATCTACAAGAAATTAGCTGTAATATATAAAATCAATTAATTACTTATTCCACAAATCACACAAACCACACTTGGAATGTACTTCTCTGTGCTATGCTATTCGATTACGTAAAATTCGTTCAAAAATGTGACGTGACATATTTTAATGAAACCCATTTTGTAATTAATGGTGAAACGGTTTTCCTACACTAAATTTATACCTAAATTTAATGTTAGAAGTTTTCCTTTTTTATCATAGGAATATTAATTGGCCTTCCAACTTTAAGATGTCACTTTCTCAATTTATCAAACAATCTCAATTGGTGCATTAAATAATTTCGGAAATTCATTAATTAGAGGAGTATATCACGGTTACTCATAAAAGTCTAATTGTAACAAAATATGTAGAATTATAGTGTATTTTATCAAATATGGTATCTTTCAAATCATACTACATTGAGATTTAATTGATGTGAACTCAATTTATTGAATATTACACCACTTATCTTCTCTATCCCTTTAAAGTTTTTAATGGTGACACAAAATTTTCTTTATAATAAATGTATTTTATAAATTTAAATTTAAATTCAAATTTGGCAAATCCAATTACTGCACCACAAAAAGGAAACTGGGAATATGATTAGCATTCAAGTTCCAAATTATTAAAAAGATTATGATTGAGTGGATGAGTAATTTAAGCCAGATTTGAAATTCCCAATATAGCCCCAACTAATTGCCTACTGCGGATGTCGATTCGGGGACAGGGAAGGAATTTCAACAAATTCATCTATGAAGAAAACCTCAAAGTTTCCAAAAACAACAATTATTTTCACCACCACCCAAAAAAGCACGTGTGGAAAATATAGGTGGATGCGAATCCGACGGTCTGGATTCTCAGACTGCTGCGATCTACTGAAGTCTCGGTGGGGATGCTCAGCACTGAATTAAGTCCAAAAAGTCTTCCACTTCCAAAAATTGCATGCTTTAAGAGGGAGAGAGAGAAAGTTGGAAGAAGCAGACTGCAAACAAAGCTCCATTATTCACATAGACCGCACATATCCATGTATACATACATATTCTATAGCATATAAACCTAGGGTATACTGGTGAGGGAGAGAGAAACAAACCAAATCTAGACTCACAGCGAAAGTACTATAGATAGAAAAAAGGAAGAGAAACTGATACGATTTGGTGTTTTGTTGGGCAGGAACCATTCACTTGGCACTGCCCATCACCATCATTGTCCACTCGTACAGCTTTTATCCACTTCAATTAAGTTTTTCCCTCCCGTCTTTTCTCTCTCTACTCACACGCACACGCGGTCTACTTTGTGTTTCCTTTTGTCATCTCATCTCTCCCCGTCGTCAGTCAATTCTTCTGTTCATCATACTAAAACTATCTTCCATCTGTAACTTTTAGTGTTTAAGTTTTGGTATTTAGCCTCTGATTTTGGTTTTTTATCCATCTGAGCCGTTTGGGTTTCTTGAAATTGTGAGTTGTGAAAAAAATGATTGAGGAAATTAGGGGTGACGCTGATAATTTCCCGGCGGGGCTGCGCGTCCTTGCTGTTGATGATGACCCAACTTGCTTGAAGTTATTGGAGACATTACTCAGAAAATGCCAGTATAATGGTTTGATTTTGTTCTTTTGCTCCCTCGAAAATTGAATTATTGCGTGTCAATATTCTGTATAAATTGTTTTGTTAAAGTTGTGATTGAATTATATTCTGTCATGCTTCTGACAACTGCTACTTTATGGTTTGACTTGATAAGAATGTGGTGAATTTTGTAGTTTTTTGGAAGATTTATGGTCTATATTCTCAATTCTAGTGTGCCCTTCTTCAATTTTCTATCATTTAAGAAAAACACACATTCGATGCAAGCAGGATTATTAATCATGTGACCCAATTTCTCAAATTTTCTCTGCTGTCAGTTCATTTTAATCTTTTAATTCATGCTGATATTTGAGTTGGATATTCAGTGACATTCTGCATATGATTAGAATGACATATCATGAAATTGGTCATTTAACTATTGTGTCCCTTGTATATGCTGACTGCTGTCAAGGAGATTTGTTAGAAAAAATATATTTTCAGTCTCATAAGCAGGCCTTGCTAATCTAAACCAGCTCTCATTTTGATTAATTTTTTTCGGGAGAGAAATCCCGCTTTTAGAGTCTGATTGTTAGGAGAAATAGCCCTGACAATGGCATTGTATTTGTCCTGTGGTCTTTCAATAGCACTGTGCTGGCACTATGGGATATTATTTCATGTATTGTCCTCTTTCTCGGTTCTGAAAATTTTTGTTTTCTTCATTGTTTTTCTCAATTAACCCATGTTAATCTTGTATTTTAATTCATTTGGTTCTGCATGTTCAGTGTAAGCCAGCCCTCACTTTGATTGATTATCAGAAATATTCAGCATCAATCTGTTATTCTGGCAGATTTTCATGTATTGATCTTGTCTGAAAATTGCTGATTCTTCTTTGTTTTCTAAATTAATCTATGTTAATATTGTGTTTGATTCATTTGTGCATGTCCATTCTGGAGACTGCAGGCTTGAATGTCATGTTTGAATTGGAGAAATGCTTTTTTTGATATTTGTGAAGAGCTGAATTCATTGTTTTCATAAAATTTATTTATGGTTCCCTTTCCCACAGTCACTACAACTAGCCAGGCAAGGATTGCCTTGCAGATGATAAGTGAAAACAGATTTGATCTGGTGATTAGTGATGTCCACATGCCTGACATGGATGGTTTTAAGCTTCTTGAACTTATTGGTCTCAAGTTGAATCTACCTGTTATCAGTAAGTTCACATCTTTTACTTTCTCCTCTTTTCTTCTTTTGAATATATTGAGCACGGATGCCTGTTAATCATGAAGCCAGATCTCTCATGGGTTCTGCATTGTGCTTCTCTTGCAAGATTGTGTTGTACACTGCAGTTTTACTGCACCCTACTCAGCTTGTAATTTGATCGGATGCTTTATATTTGCAGTGTTGTCAGCGAATAGCGATCCCAAGCTTGTCATGAAAGGGGTTACTCATGGTGCTTGTGATTATTTGGTTAAACCTGTTCGTATTGAGGAGCTCAGAAATATTTGGCAACATGTAATTAGGAAAAAGAAGGACCAGAATAAATCTAGTGATCAAGACAAAGTTCCTCAGGCCAGTGGAGAAGATCTTGGGTCCCCATTGGCTGGAAATACCGATCAGAATGGGAAATTTAATAGGAAGAGGAAAGATGATGATGATGATGAAAGTGAAGACAATGGGAATGAATGTGATGACCCTGGGGCACAGAAGAAGCCTCGGGTTGTCTGGTCTATAGAACTTCATAGGAAGTTTGTTGCAGCAGTTAATCAGTTGGGAATTGAAAGTGAGTTCTTCTATGTTCTAACTCATTACAGCTGGATGTATGCATATTTTTCTTCTGATTATTTCACTTTTTGACATACAATTTCTTTTTTCTCATGCTTCTCATCACAGAGGCTGTTCCCAAAAGAATTCTAGACATGATGAATGTGGAAGGCCTTACACGGGAAAATGTGGCAAGCCATCTCCAGGCAATAAAAGCTCCTTCTTCACCCTTTATATTTCCCTACCCAATGAAAATACTTTTGTTCATTGAAATTGTCATCAACATGGGCTGTTAGTGGGATTTACTATGTGAATAGACTTCAAATATATAATTTCAAATTAAGTCATTCCTAAACAGAACCTATTAGAATAGGACTACCATACTTATTTCAGTGTTGAAACAGCTTCCTTTTTAAGATCCATCCATTTTCTCTGTATGTTTTGTCTACCTTATAGTTATTATCTCCATTTTCTCTGTATGTTTTGGCTACCTTGTAGTTATTATCTCCATTTTCTCCATATGTTTTGGCTAACTCCTCGAGCCAATTAGGAACACTAATGGTTTTCTTGCCTTTTTTGAATTTCAAAAACTTTTGAGCTATGATGGATGAATTTGTAATTTGTCTTCTCTTTCAATAGTAATTCTTGTTATTTTTTTTTCTCGTGCAGAAGTACAGGCTTTACCTGAAAAGAATAAGTTCAGTTGCAAGCCAGCAAGCTAACATGGCTGCTGCCCTTGGGGTTAAGGATGGTCCTTTCATGCATATGGGTTCATTGGATGGACTTGGAGATTTTCGAACTTTGGCCGGAGCAAGACTCTCTAATGTTGCATTATCACCTTATACAAATGGTGGCATGCTTGGTCGACTAAACAGTCCCGGTACTATGAATCTTCGAAATCTTACTCCATCTACACTGGTCCAGCCAAGTCAAGCTCAGAACTTGAGCAACTCCATCAATTCACTTGGGAAAATGCATCTCGTCCTTCCAAATTCCAGTCAACATTCAAGTTTATTCCAAGAAATTCAGTCATCTCTGGAACTGGATCATTTACAACAGAATAAAGGTGGTTCAGGTGCTACAAATTTCAATGCAATCAACAACTCAAGAATGTTTAGAACTGCCACTACCTTCTCAGATCCAGGAGCACCTCTAGGTAGCTCAAACAACTTATTGAGTAATTCCACGAGAAATCCACTGATGCTGCATAGAAATGCACAACAAGCACTGAGCGGTGTAGGGTTTGGGAATCAATCTGCTCATGACATGGCTTCTTTTACCTCGGAATCCTTCAACACTGGTGTTTCTGGTTCCCCCAATTTGCTGGATCCTGGAAAATGCAATGAGAACTGGCAGAGTAGTGTTGAGCCATCTAAAATTCACCCAAATCCTCTGCTTTCTGCTGACCCTTTTGATAGTCAGTTGCCTCTAAATGGTTCGAGAGACAATAATTCCTTAAATGGTTCTTATGCACAGAACAACCCTATTGGTTTTTCGTCTGGTATGGCCTTACCGCCCTTTGAAGATCCAAGAGAAATGCAGTCCCAGATAGGCTTAATGGGGGATTTACAAAATATAAATCAAGTCCCTGGACAAAGCTGGGTGGATCAAAGACAGAACTACGCTCACACCTCTGGGAATGGCATTTTGTCAAACTTGGGCCAGTGTTTGGACCAGAGTAGCGGAGTCTTGAACCAGAAGTTGGATATGTATAGTGGCGGCAGATCAACTGGAAGTTCTTCAGCTCTTATGCAGCAGAATGAAGATGGAAAACTGACAACAGAATCCAGATCAAGGTCTGATGAAGACTTCTTCTTCGAGCAATCAATGTTACATGGTGGTTTCGCCCCTCAAGTCTATGATTCACTAGACGAATTGGGGAATGCAATGATCAAGCGGGTTGACTATCATTTGACTCTATCCTCAAAACTTACTTAGATCTCTTTTCTGCACTATCAATTCATAGATTACTGCACTTTCACAGATATCTTTGCCCATTTTCGCTCTAGTCATTTTTCATTCTGACCTAGGTATTATTGAGATATCCATGTAGAGTTACTTACACGCCTGTCCTCGTCTTTGAATACGAAGCTCAGTCATTTGAATGCATGGTTATTTCTTTTCTGCTGTGTCCTATAAAGCACTACTAGTTTTATCTTAATGTATCATGCTTTCTTGATGTGTAGGAACTTGATGAAACAATCTCAAAATGGTGACTTTGGGTTTGATGATTACTCTTTTGGACCAGGTATGTAAAGAAGATGTAGCTGCTAGCTGCGTGGATTTGGAACTCTCTTGACAAACTGTATCTATATTTAAACTGTCAGAATCCTTTAGCAAGTTTGAGTGTAGTCCCACTAGTTCTTTTTTCTCTTGTGATTCCTCAGTTACATTGTGCATTGCAGTCTACTGCGATGTAAAACTTTGATTTCTAGAGTTGAGATTATGAATAAAACATTCAGCAATGTCCAGATGCATTCAAAATTCAGATACCCTGTTTGTTATATACATATAGCTATATCTATTGTAGCTAGGGTTGTTCCCAACCAAGAAGCTTAGCTCGTCGTTCCCACAATGCGGTTATCTTCCTCTCCTTGATGAGCAGGTGCTCGGCTCGCTCTCTGGATCCCTCACAGGTTTCTGTGGCGATGTTGCATTTCTCAGCTTCCCTCTGGTATTGGGAAGCAGACTTTCTTGCTTCGCTCAAAGTGATGTTCATGTGCTGGGAGTGCTCTTTACCAACAGCTTCGTGCAATCTCAGCTCTTCCGATAACAAGTCGACGAATTGCTTCTCCATCTCTTCCTTAAGATCAGGATCATCCTTTCCACAATCTGTCTCACGGGGGATTCTTGTATCAGAAGACATTCACTGTTTAAAAGTCATTTTGATAAGAGAGATTTGCTTACCTTTTACAAAGAGATGAGCCAAGCCTGCAAAAATTTAACAAAAATCGAGTTAAAAACCAAATAATGGAGCAAAGTTGTTGGGACTCCATGCCTCTATCTACATATTACAATTTACAAGTAAATCCATTGAACATAGATGGGATAACAATTGCAGACAAAAAACAAAGTGATGATAAGAGCAGCGTTTAAGATGAAGAAAAGATATTCTCAAGGTGAAAACCAAGCTAGAATAGATCTCCTTTCTTCTCACCAAATTTCCATTGAATGTGTGTTTATAAACTAGTACTTGATGGTAAACCAGCATCAAACAATAAGCACCCAGATTCAGGAAATAATAATCCTGCAGCTTCGCACTCTCGGATAGATCTTGGGAGAAAAACTTGCAATGTGCAAGAATAATATGTTTCTGGTAGATGCAAAACGAATTTAGAGAGAAAATGGCAGTGTGATGTGATTAATTAGAGAGCACCTTCAAATTCATTTGGCATCATGGTGTGTTTGTACATCTATATTCAGCGAAACTAAAGGAGCAACCCAATACACATGGAGCTCAACAAAAAACAGTAGAAAATCATAAATGAGGCCCAGAAATCAGAAAATCATAAAAAAAATAAAAATTGAAGAGATGAAGGAAGAAATACCAGGAGCAAGTAGTGAGAGAGATTGAGGTGGAGAACAATGGCAAGTGCATGGAGCACACGAAGAAGACGACTTCAAACCCTTGTTCAACTTGAAATATAGAGCCGGCCCACACACGCATAGACCTGAAATCACTGCAAATATCACCAGCCACCACCTCGCTGATCTACCGCTCATCTCTCTCAAGCACCCACAGTACTCACTCTCTCTGTGGGTGGGTTATTTTCACTTTTCAGCAATCAATCAATGGTGTGTGTTAATTTGTTTCAGTAAAAAGCAACTAATGTATCCAGCTAGATACTGCGCCTCTTTGTCTGAATGTCCCGGTTTTCTCGCTCTCTTCGATGCGTCGCTGCCCTTTCTTCTCACTCTTTTACACTTTTATTTACTTATCAAAAATAAATACTCCTTTTTTTCTTTTTATATCATAGCTTTTTCCACTCCCTTTTATAGCTACAGACACTATTAGATCATTAAAATATAAATTTTGAAACGATACCACATCAAAACTATATTAAAAAATATGTAATTAAGCATTCTTGTGATAAATTTAAAGAATGAAGGAAAAAAAAAAAAAAAAGGAAAAACACTTTTAAAAGTGATTTAAGCACACTTATTCGATATTTCAAACAAGGGGGATTAAGAAATACAATTATAAGAGTTTCCCCATGCTTGCTATATTTTTTAAATTTGTCAAAAAGACTTCATTTTTTTAACATAATATCATATTGCAATAAAATGACATTGTTAACTTGTGGAGTAATATATTTAATTGTTTAAACAAAAATATAATAGTTTGTATTATTAGAAAAACAAAATAGGCAGGGTGAAATAAAAATATGGTGTAATAATATATGTTTACCTGTTTTCCACCAACCAAATGAATGGCAGCATTTATGCTGTCCCACGCCCAATCTATTTTTTCCTAAATAAATTTCAAACATTTTACTTATAACTCTGGTAATCACGAGTCACTTTTTCAGGCCCTAGTTTATTATTTCGTCCGTCCCACTTCAATTGTCCCACTTTCCTTTTTCGTCCGTTCCACTTCAATTGTCTTATTACTTAAAAAGACAATCTTTTCACACTCAACAATAAAATATTAATTCCACTCAACTTACTTTACACTCACACTCCTTGATTATTGTGCCCAAAGTCACTGGGACAATTCAGCCGGGGCGGAGGGAGTATTTTTTTTAAAAATACATTAAACTCATTTTTTTTTTTTACAATCATTAATTTTTACTAGATTTTTAAAGTCAGCGGTACACCTTATTTCGGTATCTTTGGATACAATATATCCGATATTTTAATATATTTTGTTCTTTAATAGACAACTTTCAATAGCTCATGTAAAATACAAATAAATTCACTTTATAATAATAATAAAAAAAAACAAATTTCATTTTAATAAAACAACACCATTAAAATGGGTGGAAATTTATTTGAGTGGAATTAAAAGAGTATTATTATATTTGTTAGAATAATGTAAAAAAAAAAGTAGTGTTGGGCAGAAAAGGGCACCAAAGAGAGAGAGAGAGAGAGAGAGAGAGCATCAGATCCGTTTGCAATTCACACCTTCCCATTTCAAAGCTAAGAAAAGGAATCGAGAATTTCAACCGGACAAACTTTCATCAAGCTTTGGGTTTCTCGATTTCTTAAAATAATTCAGCGTATAGGTTAAATAAATTCTGTTGATCCCTCTCCTGTTCGTCGTTGAGAAGAGAGATGGTGAAGATAACGGCGCTGCTGGTGCTCAAATGCACGCCGGAGGGTGTGGATCCGGTTATATTGGCCAACGCCACGGATGTTAGCAGTTTCGGTTTTTTCCAACGCCCCAGCGTTAGGGAGTTTATTGTTTTTGTCGGTCGGACCGTTGCTAAACGGACGCCCCCCGGCCAGCGCCAATCGGTGCAGCATGAAGGTCCGTTTTGTCTGATTGTTCGACTATTATGTTAGATTAGTTTTTTGTTTACGGATATTGGTGATTTCGTGGGGTTTTGTTATGTGATTCTATGACCTATTTGCGTTCTGTTTGCTATTTGATTAGTTTTTATGTCTGGTTGGATTGGGGGATTATGCGGATTTTGGTGATTTTAGAGGAATTTCTCTTTTCCGATATATATCGTTCGGATTTGGTTTGTATTATTCCGTTGATTTTTCTTGTTACCCTAGTGAGTTATTTTACATCTGGTGTTCTATAGGCAGCAATTTGAGTTGTTTTGGATGCGATATTCTGTTGGTGTGAAATTGGTGCTTCTACTTGGCCTGGTTTTGCTTCGTGACTTACTGCTCAGTATCATACTTGAATTGTTGAAAGAAATGGTTGTTTCTTGAATCTTGATGTGTATTTGACGGGTTGCTCTCGAGTCTTTGTCTTTGGCCAAGTTTGGAGGTGTTGATATCAACTCCATGATGGACTATAGCTTTCCAGCCGGAGATGACATTTGGCACTGAATTGCCCTTCAAGTTGGGATTTTGAATGTAGGAGAGATGGAGGAGCCTGGGAATTCTACTCTACAATTGTCGAAAAAAGTTATCCATGAAATTAAGAAAAATAAAGGCATGAAAGCCATACAAAGTAAACTTAGGCATGCTTAAGATAAAGATAACCAAAAAGGTAAAAAAGGGGATTGATTTAGGTACTCATAGTCTTTGTGACCCAGCAAAAACATTAAGATCCAAACAAGCAAAACGAACTAATACAGAAGAAAATGGGCAAATGGAAGGCAAGCAGATCAATCCAACTTTATGACAGCATCCCAACCAGGTCAACACTCTCCCATAAAGCGTTCATCTCAACCTGCCCCAAATTCCAACTACAATCTGACTAGGTCAGCACACCAACCTGGAACCAAAGCCTTGTGCTAAAAAAAACTCAAGCAGTACATAGATCCATGTGAGATACCACTAATTCAACCGTATATCAGATAAAGGACCATAAAGACGTCCTCTTTTATGTTCTTGACAGTAAAGGGTGTATCCTCAAAGATGAGCGGATTCCGAGCATGCCTAATGTGATTACCGGTTGCTGCAAATGGTACTTCCTTAGCCTTTCTCATGAGTCCTGACCTATTTCTCTCTCTTTTGAACCATAAAGTATTGCTTTCTTTGAGTGATTCACAACCATTCTTGAGTTCTAACCCAAACTGTTTGTGTAGCACTACAACCAAAAAACAAATGACAATTAGATTCTTTAACCATGTTACAAAGATTGCAAACCCTTAATGATATCAAGACATTTGAGTCTATCATTAGTCTTTAAACATCCTCGAATAGCAAGCTATAAAGTGATAGAAAACTTTGCACGGATGTGAGGTTTCCAGATTGCTTCATGCCATCCAAGTTTGTCCCCCTTTTCCCCTAAGGTATTCGTATGCAAATGATGCACCTTTGGAAGAGAACCAAGAACCTAATAGGGCCTGTGCCTTATGTAGATCACCGGTACACTCCATCACAAGACGGTTACTAATAGTTAAAATGTTTTTGATGAGTGGGGACTGGGGAATCTCTAGAATGAATAGTAATCTCCCAAATATCTCTTCCCCGTAGATTTCAGCTTGGATCCATTGAATCCATAAAGAATCTGCCTTCTCTTGAATATTGCGGAAGACTTTGGTGAGCAAGGCTTTATTCCCATATCTAAGATCCCTAATTCCCAATCCTCCTTTATACTTTAGCCGAAAGATTTTCTTCCATGCAACGGAGTTCATCTTACCACCCCACAAGAATTTTCGAAGCAGGGTGGTTAACCTGTCAATAACTGTCACTAGTAAAGGTAAAACTTGAATCCAGTAACATTCCACCCCTCGAAGACTGATCTAATAAGCTCAGCTCGACTTGCCAATGAAATATGGATGTTAGACCAACGATTAATAGACGATGCAACCTGCTCAATGAAATGTTTGAAATGCATATGAAACAATCTTTTCGAACCAAGGGATATGCTAAGATATTTCACTGGCAAAACCCCCACAGAAAACCCAAACATCCCTAATTTGCTTGTGTTTAAACAGCGTAATTCCTCCCAAAAGATTGGATTTTGATTGATTAATCTTTAATCCCGACATGTCTGTATTCTGCTATATAGTTTGGGCTACAGACATGTCACCTGTTGCTGATAGGGTTTAGGGTTTTATGGTTGGCTGGTTTGTGGTTTTCCCTCTCTGTTTGTGTTCATTTCTGGCATATTAGAGTGCACACAACTCAGTGTCCATACAATTTTTTCCGCAAGGTGATCAATGAATAACTGAAAAATGTTGACATCTTTGATTAATTTTTAAATCAGAATACAAGGTTCATTCTTATAATCAAAATGGCTTGTGCGTATTGGGGTTTATGGATGACCACTACCCTGTCCGGAGTGCATTTTCACTGCTCAACCAGGTACCCAACATCACTTGGCCATGCTATAGTTAGATTTTTTTATTTTTTTTAATACTTTTGAGGAGAAAAACCTTTTGGCCTATTTTAAGTTGAATAAAAAAATTTAAATATTTTCGCAGGTCTTGGATGAATATCAAAAGAACTTTGGCGATTCATGGAAAACTGTTCAAGCTGATAACACTCAACCGTGGCCTTATCTAACTGAGGCACTTGCCAAATTTCAGGTATGCTAATCTTTTTCGGGAATTAACAGTGGCAAATTTTCCCAGTAACATTCTTTTCTTTCTTTCCATTACATTATAGTTTATTGGCTTGAAACTGTCAGGATCCTGCTGAGGCTGACAAGCTGTTAAGAATTCAGCGGGAATTAGACGAAACAAAAATTATTCTTGTAAGTATTCTTGTCTTACACAATTAATTTCTCATAGTTTTAACTATACAGGTGTATGACTTGGTTCACTTATTTTCTCAACCATGCTCAACAGCAATAGAAATGTTATTTTCATATTCCCCATACCGTGTAGTATATTGAAGATTGTATGCAGTACTACTTGGTTGAGATGCTAATAACCACCACTTATATTTATGAAGTGCTTATAAACGTTGAAATCCACTATTTTGCTTACTGCAAGAACATATGTGAACTACAGATATACTCCCTCCGTCCCACTCTATTAGTCCCATTTGCCTTTTTGGTCTGTCCCACTCTATTAGTCTCATTTCCTAAAATGGCGAACTTTTTCACACTCATCAATAAAATATTAATTCCACTACACTCACAAAAATTGGTTTCTGTGCCGAAACCATATGGGACTAATAGCGCGGGACGGAGGTAGTATTTAAATGTAACTAAGATTCTATTATGGCCTATACTTTTGAACTGCTGAAATCGATATATTATTTTTTCAAATATCTATCTAAATTTTAAGTATGAAAATTATTTTTGTTTTTCAGCATATATCTTGTTGACTATCCAGGAGAGACAATTATCTACTTGTATGACAAATTGAAGAAATAGCGGATCAATTCGAAGAGCTATTTTTCACCCTACATGCAAATGCAATTAAAAGGAGTAAACTAAAATGAAAATACAAATAGGAACAAGAAAAGCATTTTAGATCTCAATATGATCTTTTGAAATGGAGATATGCACACTGCAGTTTTTTAAGCTTAAAAGATACATTCCGTACAAAGGTAGTTGGTGATTTTGTTAATAATTTGGAGAGATATTGAGAAAGCCGAGATGTAAGTTGATATTTATAGTTGCAATAATGGCTCCAAACTTCTTAATTTGAATTCAAAATTGTCTTTGAAATATGATCGTAGCAGAGTAAATGGCAGACATTGGAAATGTTTTTAGTGAGAAGAGACAGGTTGGCTACAATTTAAATTTTTGCAGATGTTGGGTCTGTTTCAGTGAAAGGTGAACAGTTAGGCTATAATATGAACTTTTGCTCTGCATGGCCCATGAGAAGTGAGTGGGAGTTTCGTTATTTTGGGCAGGCTTTGGAACAGTGCTTCACAGTTTGGCTTTAGTATTAATAGAAATCAATTAATGTTTTATTATGAATAGCAGAAAATTGTTATATAAAATTTTCTCATGCGCGAGACATTTTTCTTATTTTCTCGCAGAATTACTCATTTGTAGAGGGATATTAATTTAATGTATAATGTGCATTGTATATTGATAATAATACTGATATTAACATTCTTTAATGGGTCAAATGTTTGTTCACTTGACCCAGAAGCTGAAGGTTGAAATCTATCCTTGTACCTTTAATGCACACAGGCAATTCTACTAAGTGGCTTAAAGAATCCCAATGGAGAATGTGCTTAAATGTTTGGAATCCTCATATTCTGAAAATTTATGGATCCTTGAGACCTTGACTCTGTCTGATCAGATTTTACATCAAGCTGATACGCTTATCTCTTTGTACTATGTTTAACCATGTGAATTCTTATAATGATTGCATTTTGATTTCGTTTCAGCACAAGACTATTGACAGTGTGCTAGCACGAGGTGAGAAGCTCGATAGTTTGGTTGAGAAGAGTTCAGATCTCAGTGCCGCTTCTCAGGTTTGTTAATTGTCCATGTTTTTAATCAATCTCTTGGAGTATATTAATGGTTTTTTTTTTCCTTTTCTGGACAATACTCAAATGCTGCTGAACCATAAACCTTTGTGTCTGTTATTTAACACTGCCTACTGAGCATCCCATGCATTATCATCGTGATTTGATTTCTCTGAAAATCTCCACATGGATTAATGATTGTAATTGCATAAGATCTATTATTGTGCCCAGGCTTTAGAGATGGTAGCAGGGTGGCCGGGGATTGATTGGGTTGTCCCAGGACCTCCCCTGCCAAGGAAATATAATGTGCCACCTCTTGGCTAGCCCAACACTCCAATACTCTTTTTCTTTTACAGATTTTTTATATATGGTTCTTTATATGCTGAATTCATGTTTGATTACAGAATTTCCAGACCTGCATTCCCTAGAATGAAGTAAACAAATCAATAATAGAAACCAATATACAAAGAGGTAGAAATAGAGAATGAAGCTGTAGAAACATAACCCTTAGGAAATGATTGGTACGATGGGATGAGGTAGAAATGGAATGGTCATTCCTACTTTCTTTCACATTCTTATGATTGGTAGAATCACAATTTGAATGGTATCCCAAACCATTCAGAAATGCCATTCCATCCGCCCTCATGGTATTAGCTAATAGCTATTCACATTGAACCAAAATACAAGATATGCAATGAATATACATTATAATTACACGAAATATAAAATAAATAAAAGTAATCATAATTTAATTAAAATAGTTCTAGATAATTTATTAAATTAGAAATGACTTTAATTTTAAATAATTGCACATAATTATAAATAAATGAATAAATATTTTATAATTTCAAATAAATATTAGTAAAACATTTAATGAAAAGTATACATAATTTTAAATATCTTACTAAAATGAAAGCTTGTTACACATTAGCTTATTTAATAAGAATGAAACAGTCATTGAAAAAAAAAATTCAGTTTATTAGATTTGAAATAATACAGTGATATTTCATTCCATGAACATACCAACATATGAAATACCATCCTATTGTATTCTTATGTCCTTCTATTCTTAAAGTTTATGCATTCGTACCAATCAGCTCCTTAGGAGAGAAAAGAGGCTTGGAGCAGATTGAAGGTTTTAACTAGATCAAGTCTAGAAAAAAAATTATGCATATGGAGCAGGTCGGAAAAAACTTGCTGCCCACCCCATATTTATCTGTTTGCCCGTGTTTAAAATCTCACCCTGAGCAGTGAGTTCCCATCACCATCGCTACCTGGCTTGTGTTTTGCCTCAAATGTGAACAAACATTCTACTGGTCGCACTTTATATGAATTGTGAATTCAGTGGTGTTTGAATTGTTTCCTAAGATGGTGTCATCATGTTACTGGTGATGAGTCAAAATCATGATGTCTCTGAAAAGCCCTAATGAAGTTAGGCTGATTTGCCTTTCTGGCTTTAAGTTTCCATCTTAAGCTCCACTTTTGCTTAATGAATTAGTTGGCATGTTTGTCTTTTTTATGGGTGTTATCATTATAACACACTATTTGCTTCTTATATGGACATGCATTTGTGGTTTTCCTTCATTATATTACATGCTTAATTATTGAGAACTATTTGGATAAATTATACTCCCTCCGTCCCATTTCTTTTCGGCACGGAGATTAAGGGTTGTGAGTGTAGTGGAATTAATATTTTATTGGTGAGTGTGAAAAAATTTGTCATTTTAGGAAAATGGGACTAATTTATGGGACAAACAAAAATGGGAAATGGGACTACTTCAATGGGACGGAGGGAGTAATATATGTTTGGCAACAAAAGTTTTGATGGGTATTCCTGAGTGGTTGTTTTAACTGTTGGAACTTCCAAAATCAACATGTACATTGAACTTGCTGTGATTCTAAAACTCTGTTGGGATTATTGAAACAGATGTTCTACAAGCAAGCAAAGAAGACAAATCAGTGTTGTACTGTTCTGTAAATGGTTGATAAGGAAGGGGATAATCTCATACAAGCCTAAGTTGTCTGCTGATAAATGTGAAGTTTGGCAGTGTTTATATTATACTCGTGTAATGTCCTGTGAGGCTGAAGCCTAAAATCTTTCGTTATTGCTCGTGTTTCATATCGGGGTAAAGGTGAATCATGCCGGCAGTGGTTGTGATATTACAAAACGACCTTAGTGTTGTTCATTTTCAGATCTTTAATCAGCTTTCTTATGTTGATTGTTATTACGTCGGGTCAATAATATATATATTATTTACTTGGTCTTTTTTTTTTTTTTCAACTGCTACTACTTAGTGCTGTTTG
Organism: Plectranthus barbatus; assembly: GCA_026898455.1. Lineage (NCBI taxonomy): Eukaryota > Viridiplantae > Streptophyta > Magnoliopsida > Lamiales > Lamiaceae > Plectranthus > Plectranthus barbatus. The sequence continues at coordinate 193,371 of JAPKLW010001050.1, read as the reverse complement.
AAATCTGCTTCATTTTGTTCTGAGTTTTTGGCATCTTAGGTGGTTGGTATTTGGATACATGTTCTTGTCCAACAGTTTATACATTTTGAAGAAGCAAATCACTCATCTTTTGTAATTGAGTTCTCGTTTTATTACACATCATTCATGTAATACTGTTATTTACTTGTCTTGGATGCTTTTTCATCTCAATGATGCAACTTTTGAAATTAATAAAAATCTGTGAAAATATCCATCATATTGTTTTTCTTTCAATTTAAATGACATTTGACAATGATTGAGGGATTATATTCTGACAATGAGAGGAGGTTCCTATTACTAAAAGAAGTTGGTACCTATGCGTTTGTGATTGAAAACTAAAATTAAGCTGCTAATTATATTTTCAGTTTTGCATCGTAGAGATATTGATGATATAAATAAAAATGAAAATGTGATAATGACAAAGCAGCAGCATCATATTGCACACGAGAGGAAGCAAACAACGGAAAGACAATTGAATATGAAGAGATAGATAGATGATGAATCTATTATTTTCCAAAAAGGGATTTGAGCCACCAAATCCCTTTAGTATCGTTGGGCGACTCCTCACTCTGAGGCGGAGTTTCAGAATGGTGTGTTTTGTGCAGCTTGCTCACGTCGTATCCTTGGCTCTTAGCCTTCTCCACCATCTCATTGTAGATCTCCTCATCCAGATGAGGACTCCTGCTCAAAATCTGAAACAAACCCCATCTCATCAAACATCAAAATCGAAAACAAAAAATAAAAGAAAAGAAAATTAAGTACCCATAGATATCTCCTGGAGGGCTGGCCGATCAAGGCAACCTGATAATCATCATCAATGTACAACACCCAATAGTCTCCGGTGATGGGAATTATGGGCAGAAAAGGGGGCACATAGAATTTGACTTTAAGCTTAGCCTCGTCGCTCTTGGGGTCAGCTTTATACGCAGTTCCTTCGATGTAACCCCTCTTTCCATCACTCCAAGTCTCGTTCAGAACATGGACCGTCCCGTCGGGATTCAGACTGTAAGTAGCCCTTGTGTCCACGCCATTCTTGGGCTGAAACCTCGATGGGAACGAAGCAATCTCGTACCATCTCCCCATGTACCTCTCTATATCCAGACCCTTCACCACTTCCATCTCCTTCGCCGCCATTTTCTCGTTTCGGGTTTTAGAGATGGATATATAGATGAATGGATTTGAGGATTTGGGGTGGACGTGGATTCTTGATAGCCTTACGTTACCCGTGAGCCCAAATAGTAATATATTCTTGAAAATACGAGAATAATTGAGAAAAATATATATGTGTTCATATTTGTTGGATTTTACCAAAATCTTCTCTAGAGGGAATGGGATGATGCTTAGGAGCGAAGTTTGCATTGCATTTTTTGTTACTTACAAGACTCCACTACAACGGAATGTTTTGTTTCAATCATTTTCATACAAGTCTTGATACTAATTATTTTCCTCTTTCCCTTGTTTGGAAAAAAAAAAATATTTACAAATCATTTCAAAGCACCCATACTATCCAATGGAGACTTACATGTAAATTCAATGTTCATAAAAACAGCTTCAAGATGGTTTGTATTGACGTTTCTTCAAATAATAATTGTGAAAAGCATAACCTTTTTATCTAGATTATAATTATGGCAAAAATTTGCGTTAGACAGGCCTAAACGGCTTAGGCGGGTTTTATCCTACCCAAATGGGTTGACCCATCCCAAATAGGATTTATTTATCCCAATTAGGGTATATTATATGGTTTTGGGCTTAGGTTAATGGATAAAATCCACCTAAATTGTTTAGGTCTGCCTAACCCAAGACCTTCCTTATAATTATAATAATGTATATATATATATATATATATTGTTGTTGTTAATTAATACTCCCTCCGTCCCGTCATATTAGAGACGGAATAGAATGCACAATATTTTATTGTTGTTGTATATATATATATATATTATTGTTGTTAATGTGTATTATTAGTATAGAAGAATTAATATTTTATTGGTCAGTGAGAAAAATATTGCCCTTTTAAAAAATGAAACTAATAAATAAGAGAACAAAAAAATAGAATATGAGACTAATACGGAACATAAAGAATACTATGTTTCTGAAATATATTTCAATTAAAGAGTTGTGAATTTCTCGAAATTAAGGGGCATCCATCAATTATCACATTTCCACACGCGTCAGGCTTACCGCAAGTTCAGCCGTAAAAGTCTGAAATCAGTCCATTTAGGGGAATTTCGTAATTGAATTAAATCTCGCATAATTTAAAGCAAACTTCTCTAATTCCATAATTTTGTCACTATTAATAAAATGGTAAGTAACCAATAGTCCGATACAATTCTCCTTTAATTTTATACTCCTCATTATTGTGTGCAAATCTAAATGCATGTGAACACAATTTGAAATTAGTGAATTAGTTTCATTCAAAATTAACATTCCGATTGGAATGCTATCATTTAAAGTCTTTACCAAGAAAAAAAATTATTTACAGTAAATAAAGTTCTTAATCAACCAAAATATAATTTTCTTCAATTAAACAAAAAAAAATCTTAAACAGAGATTAAGAAAAAAAAAGATGAAAAGCACAAATTTGCTTTACATTTTCATGTTTCTTTATTAGCTATAAAAAAAATGGACAGATTATTTCCAAAATTCCATTGGGGGCAAAAAAACTCAAAAAATTCTTCTTAAAAAAACTGGTAAAACTGTCGACAAAAGAAGAAAATAAAAAATAGAAGAAATCCAGAATGAAAAAAACAAAGAGAAGTGGGAATGAGGCTCAGATCTAGGGCATGCGATGCGGCAAACGAATACTGAACAGAAGAAACCCGCCATGGCTGCAGAATCTCCGGTTGCATCTCATACAGATGCCATCCGGGTTGCCCCGCCAAGATACGGGTACCTCTGTTCACTTGCTTGCCCCCATCGATTCGCTCAGAAGAATGAAATATTAACATCATAGCCTCTTCACAGTTCACACCCGAATATATTTGAGAGAGAGAGAGAGAGAGAGAGAGACCATGAAATGTTTGAGTTGGTTGAGATGAGAATGATGAGTGTAAACAAGCTGCTGCATATTCCAGTTAGAAGGGTTGTTGCAGAGATTTCGCAGAGAAATCAATGGGTTAAGAGAGTGGGGCAACAACCCTTGAAGAAATCCCAATTTCCTCTCTCTCAAACCCTCATTCTGAGCATGCCAACTATTATCACTGCGAATTCGCTTCTTTAAATAATTACCCTCTTTTTTATATGTATTTTTTTATTAAATTAAAAAACATAGACGATATACATTATTTATTTATAAAAAAATACATTATTTACTGCCATAATGCAAAATCAAACAAAAATGAGTATTTGTGGAAATCATTTTTCTTGGTAAATTTACAAATAAATCTATTTCCAACCCTACAATCAAAACAATACTTCCACTAGGGGTGTAAATGAGCAGAGCTACTCGTGAGTTACTCGGAGATCGGCTCGAAAAAAGCTCAATCGAAATTCGATCGTTTAATAAACGAACCGAGCTCGAGCTTCGAACCGAGCTCGATAAAATTAACGAACCGAATTCGAGCTTCTATATGTTCGGTTCGCCAGGCTCGCGAACATGTTCGAGTGTTCGAGCTCGATCTCGAACATGTTCGCGAGCAGGTTCGTTTAGCAAGCTCGCGAGCAGGTTCGCGAGCAGGCTCGCGAGCAGGCTCGTTTAACAGGCTCGCGAGCAGGCTCGTTTAACAGGCTCGCGATCAGGTTCGTGAACAGGCTCGTGAATAGGCTCGTTGTTGGTCCCGGATATCAGGGTAAACTTTGGCAGCGGAAAATACGTAAGTTCGTTTCTTGCACTCTGCTGGTTACACAGCTGACTGGGACCTTGTCAGCTGGTAAGTCAACTGGCAACTGAGTATTCAGCTGACTGGCAACTGGCTGGTCAGCTGATGACTCAGGACTTAGAAAATTTTAGAGTCGAGTTTGCACAGTTATAAACTGGTTTCAGTTATACTCCAGCACTTGGGTGCTGGGTTTTAAATCAGTAAGTAAATGCTGAAAGCAGTAAATAACAAGGATATTTTATAGTGGTTCGATCAACTGATCTACGTCCACTCTCCAGTCGAAGCACTGGAAATTCACTAAAAAGAGTAATCCGGTACAAGATTTCCTACGATCTATTTCCAGCTGGTAGATGCCTCGTCTACCAGTCCACTGGATCAACCGCTCCCGGTCCTTGTCCTTCTTCAACTCTCGTCAGATGGATGGAGTGCGAGCACGTCACTTCAACCTCCTCCTCCGACTGATTGGGTGTTGAGTTCTCCCAAGAACTTGACTCTTGCTGGCGGCAAAACTGCCCGTAATAACTCTGGAGCTGGCTGGCTCAAGAGCTGCTATGTTCTTCCTCGGAATGAGAAAGAACACCAAATGAGATCAATAACTCACAAGCTAGAAGCTTGGAGTCTCGTGTTCAAATGATTGACACACGGAGTAGCTTTAAGAAAAGCCTCGAAAGATTGCTTATTCGCTGATATGAATGCGTTTGAGCTTTCGGTAGGTCTAGAGTATTGAATGTTGATGGATCCCAGGTATTTATAGACGAGGGATCCCATTCAAATTTACTAGCCGTTTGGACACATCCGGAAAAGTCTCTGTCCTCGCATGTCCTTCTGCAGGCGGCAGGTAGGAATTTCCGGAAAGCGCCATGCTTTTGTCCACTTTATCTGACATTGATCTCTTTATGTCAGAACGGCACTATTCGTCAGTACGAGGAATCGGAACTGGTAGTCTTGAACTGATAGACTTTAAGGTATCCTCCTTAAAGTCATACTCTGTCAGTTAATTCCTCGACGAATCTTCTTTTTGTCTCTAAGACTCTGGGAGAGCGAATCTTGAATTCTGCTGATAACCTCCGACTGGTAGATCATACTGGTGATCTTGTGCTGGCAGTCTCTGCTGGTGACTTTCCTTAGCACAATCAAGGTCTACCAATTCGTCTGATGTTATCTCTTGGAATCTCCCGTGACTGGTGGCTTCACCGCTGGTGAATAGTATCAGCCAGAACACATATTCTGCTGGTAAGATCTCTCAGCCTCCTGCTGGTGAAATCTTCCCAACTGGTGAACAGTAACCAGTCAATAGCTCTACTCCATGCTGATGAACAGTGTCAGCATGAGTCTTTGTCAGCCGCTTGCTGGTGAGACTTCTCTTAACTGGTAAGCACATCTCATGCTGGTGAACAGTAGCCAGCATGAGTCTTGATCAGCTACGACTTACAACTCAAAAGACCTAAACAGGACTTTACATTTGAGACTAGAGCTATTCTAGAGACAAACTGACGCTGGTTGGACTTAGGATTTGATCCACCAAAACACTTAAACACCAAATCTAAGATCTAAGCTATCAACTGGAGAAGGGAAACTTAGCCAGATTTCCCAACAATTTCCCCCTTTTTGGTGCGATCAAAGCCTAACCAGCGAGCACTCAGCTGATGAGGAAAGTTACAAAGTATTTCCGGGTTTTACAAGTAAGCCTATCAGATCTAAACCCAAGAAATTAACTCCTCACATCAGCTTTAACCTAAAGATCTTCCCCCTCAAACCAGGAGAGATATTGCTCGATTAAATTTTGAAGTAAAACTCTGAGCCAGGTTAGAATTAACAAGTACCAAATCGAGTGCTGGTGCTGATTACACAAAATGTGTAAGTTCAGCTGGTAAGTAAAAATCAGTAGACATTAGTTGGACAATGAGAAATTGTCGTCAACCCGTCAGTAATCAATCCATTAATGATGTGAAATTACAAGTACAGGAAGGACAACTGACTAGTCTAGACTGGTACAAAATTACTTACACAAAAAATGAAGAGTACAAGACTTATGGCTGAGATGAGGATCCAGGTGATTGATTGCGATTTGCTAAATTCCTCAAGATCTCTGTAAGAGCCGCCATATCTTGTTCCCTCTTCAAGCGCTCCTCAGCAGCAATGCGACGCTCTTCCGCAGCAAGCCGAGCCCTCTCCTCATCAGCGACTGCTCGCGCCCTTTCCCCCTCTTGGATCCGCGCCAAAAAGGAGTTCACCCCAGAGGTGAAAGCCTTCATTTGTTGCGCCATCTACAAGAAGCCCAGGAGGCTGAAGGGGAAGACCTCAGTGAACCCTTCTGAGGGTGTCTCTGAGGAAGATGAGGTGGATGAGGGCGAGCAACTGCCAGTTATGGCTCGCCCGCTGACTGAAGAAGAAAGGGCTGCGCTCAAGCGCCAGCGAGAGACTGAGCGTCTCTTCGCCCAGCTGGGAGATGCAGTGGAAGCGGCCACTGGCATCCATCCCCGGGACATCCGCATCGTCCCTACTGACGAGCCATCCCAGAAGAAGCCCAAAAGACCCAAGAAGCATCAGCATCAGCAGCCACATCAGGCACTGGTTCTTGGTCCAGCTCCAAGGAACATATTGGGACAGACCCAGGAGGAGCAGCTGGAGATTATGACCGGGAAGAGGAAGAGGATCCTCACCCTGGGTGAGCAGATAACGAAGAAGGCCAAGAAGGAGAGAAGTGCCTCTATAGTGAGGAAGAAACAAGCTGTGGCCAGGCTGAAGGCGTTGAAGGCCCAGCAGGAGCTGGAAGCTGAACTGGCCGCTCGTGACGAGCACTTTGCCAAGATTAAGACAGAGCATGAAGCCAGGCGCCAGGAGGAGCTGGCTGAACAGCTGAGGCTGGCAAGCAAGGGCAAAGGAAAGGCTGATGAAAGTCCAAGTGCCAGCCCACCAGCTTCTCCACCACCAGGCGAGATTTTACCAGAAGATACATATCAGCGCCTGCTGGTGATGGGAGTCGACGAGGACATCATGTCCATAGTCGAGCACTACCAGCCGGATGAGGAAGAGGCTGGGAGCCCGCTGGCTGCGCAAGGGGATGCCAGCGGAGGAGTTGATGAGCGGGCGACCACCCCGGAAAAACTGGCGGAGGAGAAGGAAGAGAAGGAGGCAGAGAAGGAAGAAGAGATGGATGTGGAGACTGGTGCAAGGACTGCTGGGAAGGCTCCCATTGTTATCTCTGATGATTCTGAAGAAGAGGAGCCACCAGTTGTCCAGCACTCCACAATCCAGAGGATGGAGCCAAGGAACCTGTTCCCAGATTTTGCAAAGGAAGGGAAGGCTCAGGTCGGTCGTCAACAGTCCCAAGGAGCCTCAACTTCTGGACGACCAGCGACATCCTCACCAGCACAGCCTCGACGTGCTGATTCGCGACCACGACGTGACATAACCGTCAGCGTCCTCAATTACAACGTGGTCGACGCTGATGAATATGAGGAGATGGTCAATGGACCCCATCGGTGGGAGTTACGCGGGGAAGAGGCCTTCGACACCTCTCAAGTGCCTGACTACAGCATTCTCAACATCATTCCCTTCCGCGGGCTCCCCCACCAGTCGGTCTTAGCTTCCCGCATCCAGGACTGGTGCCTGCCCCTGAGGCCTATGGAGTTCTACAACCGTACTCTGTATGAGTACGCAGAAAATATCACGGTGGAGATCGAGGATGCCGTTGATCTCGACATGTTTAATAACTTCCGGTATCTGTGGGTTGTCAACCCGACTCTGTACTGTGAGCTGCGGCGATGGAGGATCTTTGACCGTGTGGAGCGGTATCTCACGGTGGAGAAGCGCTCAGTTCTGTACGCTAGGCTGGGGCTGGAATACTGGAGGAATGAAGAGGCCTGGGCGGATGAATTCATGGATACATTAACTGACGAGCCAGAGCCCTTGTCCCTTAGGCGTGTCCGGCGGCGAGTGCAGAAGATTCTTGATTATCGCCTAAGGACTGGCAGCTCAGAACTCCCGAAGCCAAGGCATGTCCGAGTGCCCTTTCTCCAGTTCCACCGCACCAGCCGGGGCTTTCAGGTGGTCTACGCTCTCCGAAGGATCCGAATACTGATTGCCCTCCCACCGCTCCTCCTCTACTTTGCCCGTCTGTTCGATATGGCAGCCACTGAGTTGCTAATTGATCATGTGGTGGAGGAGGATCCCTCCCGCAGCAGATGGCTGGTCCCTGCAGTCGTTGGTGCTCCGAATGTTGTGGAGCTGGAGCCCGTTGACTGGGTGGAGGCGGACTTTGCAGAAGATCAAGTCCCACCAGCATCAGCTGAGGTGCTGGTGGAGGAATCAGCTGAGGAGTCAGCGTCAGCAGCCGCTGCAGTCCCAGCAGAAGCATCAGCCGCTGCAGAGCCAGTAGTGGAGAGGCCAACTGGAGCTGACACTGAGATGGCTGAGGCCTCATCTGGTGTGCCCTCTACTTCGATGGAGCTGTCAGCAGAGCCTCTCTCCGAGGTCCATCCGCCTGCGCAACTGGTTGCTCTCATTGATGCCAGGATGGACCAGCGCTTTTCTTCCTACCGAGCAGAGATGGCGCAACAAATGGAGGCTTTCACCTCTGGGGTGAACTCCTTTTTGGCGCGGATCCAAGAG
>JAPKLW010001050.1:164558-179921 GCA_026898455.1 Plectranthus barbatus | reverse complement strand
TTTTTTAAATCTGATCCGTTTATTTAATTAATCAATGATCCAGATTTGGTCTTATTTCACATCTGAGAGGTGGTTGACACTATAACACTCCCGATGTATCATATATGTATATATATAATGTGTGCGTGTGGTCGGTGGTGGGGGAGTGTGTGTGCATGGGTCGGTTTGGGGAGTGTAGGGAGTGGGTTGGTGGGGGGTCGGCGGCGGGGCCTTCCGCCACCAACCCACTTTCAATTTTTTTAAAAAAAATTCTTGGTCGGTGCTGGGGTCGGTGTCGGAAAGCACCAACCACCAACCCACTCTCATGAATTTTTTATTTTTTTTATTTGTGGGTCGGTGCCAAGATTAGTGTCAGTGGCCCGACACCGACCTTCTCTCTCCTCAATAACAAAATTGTGAAAAATGTCAGAATGTGCAGTGGATATTTTGTGAATAAATATAATATTTTGGGTATTTTCATAATGCAAATAGTGAAAATGGGTATTAATAAATTCCACTCAAAAGATATTTAGTTCCCTTCTATCATCTTCTTCATCCTCATAAAAAGAAATAATATTAAGAATAAAAAAAACTTATGTTAAAATAGAAAAAATATAAATTTATATTTAATGTTTAAATACACCGTGCTTAATTATTATTTATATTTATATTTCTTATCTCATCTCAACTATTGATATCATCAATCATAGAATTGATAATTTCATTTTTATTTAGGAAGTATACTTTACTTTTAGCACCAAAAACAAAACTCTAATCATTAACATGAGAGGAAAATTTATTAAAAAACTATTTCAAAATGAAAATAAACAAAACACCAAAGTTTCAATATTTATGCAACAATCATCCCAACACTTGAAAATAAGATAAAAGATTTTGCAAGATGGTGAAACATAGATATATTAAGAACGTAATTATTGTTTGTGTACAAAGAATATGAGAAAGATAATTTCAGTTATAAATGAAATAACACAGTATTTGTTGGTAATGCAGGTACTTCGGTGTAAATTTTCGATGTAAAATATTTAATTTTGTCAAAATTAAATATTATCAACTTAATCTATGCGACGAGTAGATGAACGTGGTATATTTACTTTCTCAAATCCGAATTCTGGTGAGTGAGAAATAAGTCCACAAAGTGATACGGTTGGTGAGATTATTACATAAGTAGTTATGTAATAAATAAAGTATCCCACATTGATTAATTAAATTTATCCGGTGGCGTCCACGCGCGCCGCCGCTCGCCCTGCCCCGCTGAGGCTGGCCGTTGGCCGAGCGCCCGAGCCCTGACCCCGACTCCGGCTCGATTCTTGGCAATTGGTCTTTGGGCTCCTGGGTCCTTGGCTTGGCTTGGTCTGCTATGCCTTATCTTTTTGGGTCAAACACACCTGTGCGCGTCTGTGATTAACGCGCACGTTACGGCCGTGTCTTCCGCCTGTAACGGCTCAGTCACGATGGCTGCGATCGTTAACAAATAGGCTCCCCCAGGTGGTACATGTCTATAAATAGGCATGCATAGGAGCTGTCTCCGGTCCCCCAGACATATGACACGAGACAGTTACCATAGCCAAATACTGCATCTTTATTCCCATATTGCTTCATCTTTTTTGTTGTTCTTAAGCAACTTAGTTTCACCTCCGTTCAGTTCGTCGGAGCCTTTGCGATTTAAGGTGTTGCCTCGTAAAGGACGAAGTCATTTTACCTTTTGGGACTATCATCAGTTAATAATGTTTGTAGTTTGAAAAAGGTCTTGTATGGTCTAAAGCAATCCCCTAGGCAATGGAATATCAAATTTGATACAGTCATGAAATCTCTGAATTTTGTTAGGAGCATACATGATCACTGTTTGTATTTCAAATTTGATAACAGTACTCCTATTTTTCTCTTGCTTTATGTGGATGACATGTTAATAGTAAGTCCAAGTGTGAAGTCTATTAACCATGTTCAGGAACACCTATGTAAACATTTTAAAATGAAGGACTTAGGTAATGCAAGAAGAATTTTAGGAATGGACATAATTAGAGGCAGGCCTAACTCTGTGTTGAGATTGAATCAATTTGCCTATGTGTCTAAGATTCTATCTAAGTTTTCTATGAATAATGCTAAACCTGTAAATGTCCCTTTAGCCTCTCACTTGCTGCTAAGTAAGGATCAATGTCTTAAATCTGATCCTGAAATTAATGAAATGAAGCATGTGCCTTATATTAATGCAGTTGGTTCAGTCATGTACCTTATGGTCAGTACAAGACCTGATATTGCTTATGCTGTGAGTTTACTTAGCATATACATGTCAAATCCAGGTAAGCCCCATTGGGAAGCACTTAAGTGGCTGCTTAGATATTTGAATCACACTCAGTATGTTGGATTGAGATTTTCTAAATGCTCTGATGGTGTAAACCTAGTTGGTTATGTTGATTCAAATTATGCAAATGATAGGGACAATATGAAGTCTACCACTTCATATGTGTTTACATTCTGTGGTGCATGCATTAGTTGGAAATCCCAGTTACCACCAATTGTTGCCCTATCTATTGCTGAATCAGAATATATTGCCATAATCGATGCATTTAAAGAAGTCATATGGCTTAAGGGATTATTGTCTGAGATTAAATTTCTTATAAGCTCAAAGCCTGAGATATTTTCTGACTCCCAATCAGCCATTCAACTTTGTAAGAACCCTGTTTTTCATGATAGAACAAAACATATAGATGTAAGATATCATTTCATTAGGAACATAGTTGAAAAGGGTATTGTGATTTTAAAGAAAATTGCTTCTGAATACAACCCTGCTGATATGGGCACTAAGTGCTTACCCCTTGAAAAATTCTTAACATGCCAACAAATTTTGAATTTTGATAATGGATAAAGGCTCATGTGCTTTCTCCCTTTGCAACTTTACTTATATGTTTTTGTTTCTACCTCTGAGCTGCTGTTAACTGTTGGTCTAATTTTGATTTGTTTACTATGTGTTAGTCTTTTGTTTTTTCTATTGCTAAACTGTGTGTTTGCTTGGCAATTTGCATGTACCTATAACTCATGTTTGTGTACCTTTGCCTCGCATTGAATAAAGTCCTTAAACATGTATAGCTAGGCACTCGGCGATGATGACAACCAAATAAGTTGTTCGTCTTTGCAACCCCGGCCAAAGGTGGAGATTGTAAATGTGTTGGCCTATTGGGTTATTATCCAAGCCCACTTATTCCCAAGCCCAATCCTTTGTTTCTTGGTTCGGTTTATGGACTAGTCTTTTGGATCGGGTCTTGGATCAATTTATGTTAGGGGCGGTTACACCCGATCCGCACCTATATATAAGCTGTGATCCAGTTCGTCTTTTTACGTGATCAAACCCTAACCCTAAATCCGCCGCACTATTTTCTCTCTCTAAACTCACTCTACCTTCTCTATAGCCTTAACCCTGTGTTTGTGGCCGAAATTAGTCTCCGGTGAGTGAATCTGTGAGCGAAGGGTGTAGCCCTAAGTCCTTATACCTTTATGAAGGGATTCGTGAACTGAATCACGAAGTCCGTTTGCCAAGGATCGTTAATTGGAATATCAAAATAAATTGCTATGCCTATGAATGATCCTAGCATGCTCCTATATTATTATGCATAAGAAGGTTTATGCGGAATACCTAGATTGATGAACTCTGAAGAACGAGTGCGCGGAGATTCCCTTTGATCTTTCCCACGTTCAAAGATTTAATTCCTAACAGATTGAGGAAATAAATCTTGAGAAAATAAAACTATTATTTTTGAAAACAAGAAGAGAGAGAAAAAATCCTCCTGATTTGATCTTCTGATCTGTATCCCAACTCGATCTGAAAATCTGGTGAAGATTCTCTATCAGATCCCTTGCCCGGTTGAGAAGCAGAGTTTCCTCCTCGTTCTCAGATCTTAATCGATCACCACAGCTCCTAAAACCTGGTTTGATGTGTGCAACTTATGATCTTGTGGTGTGTTGAGATCTGAGGAACTGAGGCCTATTTATAGGAAAATACTGGACTTCTATTAGGCTTGAGTTTCATGGGCCAGACCAGGGACCAGAATGCAAATAGCAAATAAGGCCTATCAATTAATTAATTCCCATATTCAACCCAGAATATAATTAATTAATTAATATTGATTCAGTCCACTAGAGAATCAATACTGTCCTACCTATTTGCTACCACGTTTTGAGGTACGGGTTGCATGGGCTCGGTATATCCCCACATTTAAGGTTATAGACATTCGTTAATTAATTTAAGCTCTGACAAGCTATTTAATTAATTAACATCTTATATTCCTGAATCAATCCACTCAAACCTTTTCACTTATGCTTGAACTTAATCAGCCTGCAAGACTTAGCATAACGAACCTTTTGAGCTGTTCAGGGAATGTCACCATCCTATACTGGATGTGGTTACCTAGTTCCAGTACCAGACAGTCATACACAAACTGCTATTACCCAAGATACAGATATACAAGCTCAACTAGAGCCTTTCACTGCAACTCAAAGTAATACACAATCTGCATATACTTCTGTACCTTCATATAGGCTTAGGATCTCATCAAGCCATAGAGATCCAGATTCTTTTAATATCAGATAAAAGAATCAATCTCGACTTAGGTCCCTATCAATGTGTGCCCCACACCAGCATACCAAGCCATCCAAGATAAGATGCTTATTACTGCATATGATGCAGCCTACACCGACAGTTTATCCTGGAACTGTCTCAGCTGTGACAACTATTTATATCTCGCTAGGTCAAACGATCCATACGATCTTCCGTGATCTTCTACACACCGTATGATCTCCCTATCGACGAGATAAGAGGATAATTGCATTTGCGACACATGTTTGTTAATTCAGACAGGAGATGAACATACAACATTTATGATTCCCAGTATATTAACCAATCGACCTTGTACATAATATACCAATCATAATGCTTTCAGTTCATAAATCCATCAATCTCCCACCTATACTCAAAGCATTATACAGGTGCTTTCCAGAGTATAACGCGTCTAAACTAATCTAGCTATTACATAAAACATTCTACGTGGATAGCTTTGCCCTCAGCCCAAGGTTACGTACATGCATCTCGTAGACCTTCTGAGGCAGAGCCTTTGTGAATGGATCCGCTAGATTATTTCTTGTATCAATCTTCTCTACTAGCACATCACCCCTTGCTACGATTTCTCGTATAATATGGTACTTCCTTTCAATATGTTTTGTTGCTCTGTGAGTTCGTGGTTCCTTTGAATTAGCCACAACTCCCGAATTATCACAGTATATCGTGATTGTCTTGGGCAACTTAGGAATCATGTCCAACTCCAGAAGGAAGTTTCGAAACCATACCACTTCTTTCGAAGCTTCAGAAGCTGCCACATATTCTGCTTCCATGGTGGAGTCTGCAATGCACTTCTGCTTTGCACTCCTCCATGATATGGCCCCACCTCCCAATGTAAACACATAGCCAGAGGTGGACTTTTTTTCGTCTCGGTCTGCCTGGAAATCCGAATCAGTATAACCCACAGGGCAGAACTCCATACACTGATAGACGAGACAATAGTCTCTAGTCCTTTTAAGTATTTGAGTATGTGCTTTACCGCGGTCCAATGCGCCTGTCCAGGGTTAGACTGGTATCTCGCTACCATGCCTACAGCAAAGCAGATATCCGGCCTCGTACATAGCATTGCATACATGAGGCTCCTCACGGCCGATGCATACGGCACATTCCTCATTTCATCTTTCTCCCTTTGTGTCACCGGACACTAATCCTTGGTAAGATATATGCCATGTCTGAAGGGTAACAGACCTTTCTTGGCAGTTTGCATGCTGAAACGGGCAATTACAGTATCCACATATGATCCTTGAGACAAGGTCAGCATCCTCTTATTGCGCTCCCGCAATACTTTTACCCCTAGGATGTATCCTGCCTCCCCAAGGTCCTTCATATAAAACTGCTCGGATAACCACCCCTTTATGCCCGACTATACTTCCACATTGTCGCCAAATAGGAGAATATCATCTACATAAAGTACAAGGAACACCACGCTTCCGCTGACACATAGACGGTACACGCAACTCTCGTTTGAGCATTGTGAAAATCCATAGGATTTAATCACTTCATCAAAACGCAGATTCCATGACCGTGAAGCTTATTTAAGTCCATACAGCAACTTCCTTCGCTTCCAGACCAAATGTTCTTCGCCCTTCTGCACATAACCTTCTGGCTGTTGCATATAGATGTCCCTACCTTCTTCAAGGTACCCATTTAGAAACGCAGTTTTGACATCCATCTGCCAGATTTCTAGGTCCTTATGTGCTGCTATGGCTAGGAGTATACGAATGGACTTACGCATGGCTACCGGTGAGAAGGTCTCGTCATAGTCTTCACCTTCTTTCTGACTATAACCCTTCGCCACCAGCCTTGCTTTGAAAGCTGTAATTTCACCATTCGCTCTTTTCTTTCTTTTGTATACCTATTTGCACCCTATGGCTCGACAGCCATGTGGAAAATCAGTTTTCTGGTATACATCCATAGCCGTAATGGATTCTATTTCGGAATCCATGACGATCAGCCATTTGTCTGCATCTTTATCAGATACCGACTCGTCATATGTCCAGGGATCGGTATCATCCAGTCCGTTTTTCGGGATCAAGTCAGAAGACTCTCCACGAACATGTACCTTTCGGGTTGGTGGATAGCCCTCCCACTGCGACGAGGCATCTGAATCATGTCAGTAGTTGGCACAGTACGCGTTGGTCCCATACCTTGCATTAGTGGCAGTGTTGGTATAGCCTCACCTGTTGTAGGTGGATTTACCATTACACTGGGCTTTCCTGATGGAATTGCTTCTTTGTCCTCAAGCTCGTGGAGGATAATTTCACTCTTGGATCTGTGGTTTCTTACATATTCGTCCTCCAAGAATCTTGCATTGGTACTGACAACAACTTTCTGATTCTCAGGATAATAGAAATAACCACCTTTCATTTGCCTGGGATATCCTACAAATAGCATCAGCTTACACCTACTTTCTAACATATCAGGTTCCTTTGTCAGCACATATGCTGGACAACCCCAAACCCTCACTCTGTTCAAACTTGGCTTTCGCCCATACCAGAGTTCCAGAGGTGTTTTAGGAACTAATTTAGAAGGTACCAGGTTAAGCAAATAGGCCGCTGTCTCCAAGGCATATCCCCAAAACGAAATCGGCAAGCTTGCATAACTCATCATCGACCTGACCATTTCCAAGAGAGTTCTATTTCTTCTTTCCGCTACACCATTCTGTTGAGGGGTTCCTAGTGCAGTCCATTGGGATGTAATCCCGTTATCTGACAAGTACTACAAGAACTCGTTACTGAGGTATTCACCACCACAATCTGATCGTAGTGTATTGATAGTCTTACCTAGCTTCTTTTCTACCTCAGTCCTAAACTCTTTGAATTTCTCAAAGCATTCAAACTTATGGCAAAACAAATAGACATATCCGAATCTTGAGTAATCGTCAATGAATGTGGTGAAGTACTCATAACCTCCATGAGCTTGCATGGACATTGGCCCACATAAGTCAGAGTGGATCAATTCCAACACATTCTCTGCTCGAGACTGACTTGCCTTAAAAGGCCTGATCGTCATCTTTCCTTCTATACAGGACTCACAGATTTGATGCGGTACCACTTGGAAAGAATCCAAGAGCCATCACATGCTAATCTTTTAATCCTCTTTAGATTGATGTGACCTAGTCTCAAGTGCCAGAGATATGTTTGATCCTCATCGGAAGAAAACTTTCTCTTTAAATGATTATTATTATTGGATGAGTTTGCAACATTGACGGAAGATTTATGCATACAATCAATGATATAGAGAGAGTCAATCAGTTTGCCATGACAGATAACACCGTTATTACCAATGATAGAAACTCCACTATCAAAAATAACTGAATATCCATCACAAAATAACTTGGAAACTGAAATTAAGTTCCGCCGAAAAACCGGCACATATAAAACATCTCTCAAAATCAAAACATTGTTTTCAAAGCATAAAGTAAAATCTCCAATAGCTACTGCTGAGACTCGCTCTCCGCTGCCCATTGAGATGGTAATCTCGTCATGCTTCAGCTGCCTCGTGGGCCTGAACCCCTGCAAAGTATAACAAACATGATCCGTAGCTCTAGTATTTACTACCCAAGAATGGGTAGAAACTGATGCTAAACATGTTTCCTTTATAAATGCACATGACGTCCCTTGTCTACCTGTGCTAGGCACTAGACAATTTACTTCACTTCGCTTGCGTTTGCATGGCCTGGTGATAATTTCTGCCTCATCTATTTCATCCAACTTCTTAAGCAATTCTATTGCTTCAGCAACTGCCTTGTCAAGAGCTGACAAAGTTGGAGCAAACTCAAATGCCATCATGTTAGATTTCTCTCGCAATAGGGCCCTGAGTAACTCATGAAGAGGAAACTCACGTCTGGCACCGAGAGATTTGATGAAATCATTATAAGAATCAGATAGAGAGTGCAGGACAATGTTTATTTCAGCCCGCTTATCAATTCGTCCACCTCTCTTTCTATACTTTCTTATGATTCTCATCATACTGATGAAGTGCAGAACCAACGAACTCCCCTCAGTCATTTTCTTGCAAACCAGGTCTTTCACAAGATCATAACTGATAGTTCGTCTCACCTTCCCATATACTTTCACAAGGTCCCTCCATATCTCAACAGCAGTCCGATATTTCTTGTACTTGAGCCTTAATTCTCTAGACAGACTGTTCATGATGAGTCTGGGAAAACTCATCAGAAGCTACCCATCTGTCATAGAACACTCGCTCATAACCAGTACAGTTCCAATACTTGGGAGTTAGAGGGTCCATGTAAAGTACATAGGCATGTTTTGCAGTACAGAGTATTTCCATGAAGCAAAATTTCCATTCAGGAAAATTGGGACCGGTTAAAAGGTTTAGTGCTAAGAGGTTTACAATATGAATAGACATGTCTGAAAACAATAAATTAAAGCAGAAATTAAAACATAGTCGCAAACTATTGAAACAACTAAATATTGAAACCTTATGATAAAGCAATATTAATGTTTCCTCCAATTTGCCTAAGTATTACTATTGCAAGCCACACATGTGGACGTTTACAACAAAACACTTAACCAGACTGCATCTTTCAATTCCAGTCCTTTAATTCCAATCCATGCCCGGGTTCCTTAGACAAATGGAATTAATAATTGGAGACTAACTTAAGACCATATTATCCTACTGAGCAGGGACATCACAAATGAGTTATACTCTGGATAACATCTAAGCTAGCTTACCACCAAAGCCAACCCTCCCATATAAGGATCTATTAGAACACACCCGATCCCTATAATAAGGTTGTCTCATTTAATTCAATCCCTAGAGAACTTATGAAAATTCAATACGCAAGCTACACATGTAGACGTTTACGCATGAATTCCCACTTCTCACATGAAATAAATGTTTGTTTTAAGAAATCCTATCTATTAGAAACTTATGAATAATAAATTAAGTAAGCTACACATGTAGACGTTTACCTAATAAATTACTCACTTCCAATAAAAGATCGCTTTGTGGAGGTCTTACTAAATTATGAGCTTAGTAATTTTTAGTTCATAAGGTTCAATTGCACAGATTATTTCATGTAGCCATAATTATAACATTGCTAAAATTCTATCATGCATGGCATGAACCCCGAATTTATAGTTATAATTAATTACGCAAAATAAATCACATAGCATGCTTTAAAGCTGTAAATAAAAGCAGTAAACATGCTCCTATTATCTACAACATGCTTATATGTTGCGCAATTAAATTAAACACGTATATCATGCGAAGACAGATAATAAAGCAAATAAAAAATGTCCTCATGGCCCCATGATACGAAATAAAATTAATTCTAACTATTACAAGTTGAAATTAATAATACAGATCTTCGACTGAGCTCCCACTACTTCGACTGAGATCTGAATTTATTTTCTGAATCTGGGCCTCCAAGATTTGATTTATCAGAAAATTGTACAACTGGGCCAGCCACTGCCGCCGGCGACTCGCCGCCGCCGTGAGGGCTCCCGGCATGCGCAGCAGCCATGCACGTACGTGCATGGTCGCAGCCCGCGATGCCGCCTCCTCCGATCATTGCCCGTTTCGCATGCTACCGCCCTGGCTTGCCCCGACCATCGCCCGAACTGCCGTTCACTCTTCTTCTCCACTTTCGGCATCCGTGACTCACTGGAATCGCGCAAGAATGGGATCAAAGGCTCGTGCGAACCACGAAAAAAAAAACCCTAGGGTTTTCCGTACCCGACTCGCGCGCCTAGCCCGTCGCTGCCCTAGCCCGCGTCGCCGGTCACCCGAGCCACCGCCGCCACCACCTGCTCCGCTTGCCAACGTCGACCGAGGGGGGAGACGCGGCGCCGGCGCGCGCAGGCCTGCTGTGCACGCGCGCGCCCTGGCCGCTCACCGCCGTCCCGGCTTCCCTCGCACCGTCGACCTCGCCTGGAGCCGCCGCACCCCGGCCCTGGCTGGCCATGGGCCGCGCAACCGTCGCCTGCGTGCGTGCGCGCGGCTGCGCCGCCGCCGTGCCTGGCCGTGCGCCCTGCCGCGCCTGACCGTCGTACATGGCCTTCCCGCCGTGCCGGTGCTGTCATGCATCGTGCGGCCCTTCGTTCTTCGTGTTTTTCGCATTCTTCGTTCTTCGTTTTATAGATTTAATTTTTAAAATTAAAGATTACATGGAATAATCCTAATTACATTCTAAAATCTAAATCTAACTACGGATTTATCTCGTGGGTGAAAAACGAATCCATATAAAAGGGCGGATTAACCCGAGAACCACGAGGACGAAAAACATACAATTCAATCCAAAACCATCCTTGACATGCATTCAATAATAATAATCATGCAATTCATACGCAATATTTTTTTTCCGATAGAGCCAATTAATTCAACCTGGCTCTGATACCAATTGAAGGGATTCGTGAACTGAATCACGACGTCCGTTTGCCAATGATCGTTAATTGGAATTTCAAAATAAATTGCTATGCCTATGAATGATCCTAGCATGCTCCTATAGTATTATGCATAAGAAGGTTTATGCGGAATACCTGGATTGATGAACTCTGAAGAACGAGTGCGCGAAGATTCCCTTTGATCTTTCCCACGCTCAAAGATTTAATTTTTAACAGATTGAGGAAATAAATCTTGAGAAAATAAAACTATTATTTTCGAAAACAAGAAGAGAGAGAAAAAATCATCCTGATTTGATCTTCTGATCTGTATCCCAACTCGATCTGAAAATCTGGTGAAGATTCTCTATCAGATCCCTTGCCCGGTTGAGAAGCAGAATTTCCTCCTCGTTCTCAGATCTTAGTCGATCACCACAGCTCCCAAAACCTGGTTTGTTCTGTGCAACTTATGATCTTGTGGTGTGTTGAGATCTGAGGAACTGAGGCCTATTTATAGGAAAATACTGGACTTCTATTGGGCTTGAGTTTCATTGCCCAGACCAGGGACCAGAATGCAAATAGCAAATAAGGCCTATCAATTAATTAATTCCCATATTCAACCCAGAATATAATTAATTAATTAATTAATATTAATTCATTCCACCAGAGAATCAATACTGTCCTACCTATTTGCTACCACGTTTTGAGGTACGGGTTGCATGGGTTCGGTATTGTAGGGTTTTTCCGTGAACCGAATCACCAAAACCAAACTGAACCGGATCGATTTATGGTTATTGCACATAATTAAAATTCTCAAAACCCTAGCATGCTCCTATGAATTTAATACAAAGATTTGTGGATTTAGGGTTTACCGTAACTCCGTCGAGTCTGAACTGATCTTTCGCGTTTGAATTCCAAATCCCAATTCAACCACGCGATCCGATTTAATCTGCGGAAACATAAATTAGAGATCTAATTTCTAGATTAAAATCAAAAAAGAAAGAGAGAAGAGAAGAGAAATCTGTTCTCCAGATCAGATCTTCAGGGTTGTGTCCCAATGCTGATCAGATCTACTACTGGTGAGGACTCCGTAGAACTGTATTCTGAGCAGGACCAGAATCAAAATTCTCCTCCTTTAATTCCCAAAAATGGTGCCCCTCTCTCTCTCTAGGTTTAGTGTGTTTCAACTGTCTTACAACTTATGAGAGAGAGCTGTCTATTTATAGACCTAGGGTTGGAAACCCTAATGGGCCATTTTGGGCTCAATTCAGCATATTTAATTGGGCCAGTCCTGGGACCTAATGCAAATAATAAAGTGGGCCTATAAATTAATTAATTCCCATGTCCACAACCCAGGACACAATTAATTAATTAATATTAATTCTTTTTCACCACAGAATTAATACTGACCTACCCCTTTATTACCACGTTATGAGAACGGGCTGCATTAATTGAGAATCCCCATATTTAAGGTTACCGAACATCCATTAATTAATCGGAGCCTCTGACAAGCTCTAACTACAATTAATTAATATCTTATAATTCCTGAGTAGTACCACTCAAACCTTATCACTCGTGCCTGAACTTAATCAGCCTGCAGGACTTTAGCACGATGAATGTTATTGAGCTCCTCAGGGAATGTCCCCATCCTATTACTCGGATATGGTTACCTAAGTCCAGTCTCAGGCGGTACTACACGAACTGTTGTTACCCAAGATGCGGATATATGAGCACGTTACTTAGGCTTTCCACCATGGCAAGTCAAAGCAACAGTCAACCCGTGCAAACCCCTGAACCTTCGTTAGGGTTTGGACTCAATCAATATAACGAGATCTTTTATTTGCTGATGTCAGACAGACGAATATATCTCACTGCGGTCCATCAATACGCCACCTCTGCGTACCAGCATGTCAAGTAACCCAGACAGACTACTTATTCCGACAATGCCGCAGCCATCCGGACAGACGTATCCTCATACGCTGTCTCGGCTGTGATCAGGTTTATGTCTCACTAGGTCAAGTGATCATACTGTCTTCTGCGATCTACAACACGCCGTATGATCGTCCCTATCGGTGAGACAAGAGGAAACCATTGTTCACACATGTAAGATTGTTAACAGATAGGAGAAATAAACCGTTGTATACTCATTGTAATAAATGCTTTCAGTATACAAAACCCATCAATCTCCCACTTATACTCAAAGCATACATAAGCTATTACAGAGTACACAGTCCGTCTATCTAGTCTGCTGTCACTTCAACCACTATCAGTGGTCGACATCCACCTCAGACCCAGCTCACGAATATGTCTTTCGTAAACTTTCTGCTGCAAGCTCTTTGTAAATAGATCAGCAAGATTGTCAGCAGTGTCAATCTTCTTAATCAGCACATCGCCCCTCGATACGATTTCTCGTATGATATGGTACTTTCTCTCTATGTGTTTGCTTGCCCTGTGAGATCGCGGTTCCTTTGAGTTTGCCACTGCACTAGAGTTATCACAATAAATTGTGATGCTCCTCGGCAAACTCGGGATCACGCCCGACTCTAAAAGGTAGTTCCGGAGCCACACCCCCTCTTTCGAGGCGTCGGAGGCGGCGACATATTCCGCCTCCATGGTGGAGTCAGCAATGCATTTCTGCTTTGAGCTCCTCCAAGATACAGCTCCACCTCCCAGGGTAAACACATATCCTGAGGTCGATTTCTTCTCATCCTGGTCCCCTTAGAAATCCGAGTCTGTATAACCCACAGGACACAAATCCTCACTTTGATAAACTAGGCAGAAATTCCTAGTTCTTTTCAAATACTTGAGGATGTGCTTTACAGCAGTCCAATGTGCCTGTCCAGGGTTAGACTGATATCTTGCCACCATGCCAACGACATAACAGATATCTGGCCTGGTACACAGCATCGCATACATGAGACTACCCACAGCCGAAGCGTATGGTACAAGACTCATCTCGTCTTTCTCCTGCTGTGTCTGAGGACACTGCCCACCAGAAAGACGAACGCCATGTCTGAAAGGTAGCAAGCCTTTCTTGGCGAGTTGCATGCTGAACCGGGCTATCACAGTATCCACATAGGATGCCTGGGATAAGCTCAACATTCTTCTCTTATGATCTCGTAAGACCTTAATCCCAAGAATGTAGCCAGCTTCTCCCAGATCCTTCATTTGGAACTGTTCGGATAACTGTTGTTGTGCTAGTAGCTATGGAATTTATACGCAAGTGCACGTATGTCAAACAAGTAATACAGATCTAAGTCCGCATATCGTACCCAAGGGAGCGAAAGTGAACCGTGCACATTCTATTGTTTGTAAAATAAAGGTATTTTGTGATTTCTCTAAACTAAATAAACATGAAAGCATATAAAATTAAACCAAACAGTGCCAAAGCGATTAATATTAACCCTTCCCACAATATAATCATAAACTAGTAAATATGGTGTTAAAATCAATAAGGATAAAGCACTTGGGTTATTAACTCTTGTTTATCTTTTCTCCTATATGTTGCAGCATCGTTCAGACATCAACTCTGGTTCTTGCAACCACTCTCTTTTCTGCCTAGTCTATCATCATAGTACTAGATCTATGTTTTCTTGCTAACCTCCATATGTCTATGGTAAGTTTTACCTTCAAACAATCTATTTAAGAACAGGGGTTTGTGCAAGTCTTAGATTCTATGTATGTCTACACTAGAAATCTAGATTGATTTCGTTTCCCTCGTCCTAGATCTCCTCTTGGTTTCACTAGGTGAAGTTTCTACCTGCCACTGTCGTGTTTAGATAGACAAACAAACCAAAATTGAAATCAAACACCAGATTTAATGCAAGAACAACTCAACATATATTCGGAAATATAAACTAGTCAACAACCCGAGCTTAAAATATTTAGCTCATGCTTACAAAAGATAGAAAACGAATAACATTCAAGTTCATGTCTACGAACATCATTCAAGTAGAAATATCAAATAAGTTTGCGAAATAAAGATAAACTATTCAGGGTTTCGTTAGCCGCCACTTCTGATTCTCACGAACACCCCTTTCCTTCCTTTTACTTCTCTCCAATGTTGATTCTTTTCTCTCTATTTTCGTCCTCTCCCCAAAAACAATTGTTGTTCTCTTGAAAATATCTTTGTTGTCCCCCTTCAGCCTCATCCAAGCCTTACACGTGGCTCCTCAATCTGTCTTCCAGCTCTGGCAATTCTCCTGGGCAACACGTGTCTTACTCCCAGGACAAGTTCTAAAAAGTGTCGAGATCCTGTCAGCTGTGGTCCCACGAGTTCATCATTCAAATGCTACTCATGCCACTCCTATGCTGCTACATCATATTAACCTTTCATGCTCTTGTTATGCTCCAGCATAGTAAGACCTGTGATACAACTCAAACAATTTCCTCCGCAAAAACTCATTTATT
>JAPKLW010001050.1:49681-149558 GCA_026898455.1 Plectranthus barbatus | reverse complement strand
CATGTCCACAACCCAGGACACAATTAATTAATTAATATTAATTCTTTTTCACCACAGAATTAATACTGACCTACCCCTTTATTACCACGTTATGAGAACGGGCTGCATTAATTAAGAATCCCCATATTTAAGGTTACCGAACATCCATTAATTAATCGGAGCCTCTGACAAGCTCTAACTACAATTAATTAATATCTTATAATTCCTGAGTAGTACCACTCAAACCTTATCACTCGTGCCTGAACATAATCAGCCTGCAGGACTTTGGCACGATGAATGTTATTGATCTCCTCAGGGAATGTCCCCATCCTATTACTCGGATATGGTTACCTAAGTCCAGTCTTAGGCGGTACTACACGAACTGCTGTTACCCAAGATGCAGATATACGAGCACGTTACTTAGGCTCTCCATCATGGCAAGTCAAAGCAACAGTCAACCCGTGCAAACCCCTGAACCTTCGTCAAGGTTTGGACTCAATCAATATAACGAGATCTTTTATTCGCTGATGTCAGACAGACGAATATATTTCACTGCGGTCCATCAATACGCCACCTCTGCGTACCAGCATGTCAAGTAACCAAGACAGACTACTTATTCCGACAATGTCGCAGCCATCCGGACAGACGTATCCTCATACGCTGTCTCGGCTGTGATCAGGTTTATGTCTCACTAGGTCAAGTGATCATACTGTCTTCTGCGATCTACAACACGCCGTATGATCGTCCCTATCGGTGAGACAAGAGGATACCATTGTTCACACATGTAAGATTGTTAACAGATAGGAGAAATAAACCGTTGTATAGTCATTGTAATAAATGCTTTCAGTATACAAAACCCATTAGGTATATCCCCACGTTTAAGGTTACAGACATTCGTTAATTAATTTAAGCTCTGACAAGCTATTTATTTAATTAACATCTTATATTCCTGAATCAATCCACTCAAACCTTTTTCACTTATGCTTGAACTTAATAAGCCTGCAGGACTTAGCATAACAAACCTTTTGAGCTGTTCAGGGAATGTCATCATCCTATACTGGATGTGGTTACCTAGTTCCAGTACCAGACAGTCATACACAAACTGCTATTACCCAAGATACAGATATACAAGCTCAACTAGAGCCTTTCACTGCAACTCAAAGTAATACACAATCCGCATATACTTTTGTACCTTCATATAGGCTTAAGATCTCATCAAGCCATAGAGATCTAGATTCTTTTAATGTCAGATAAAAGAATCGATCTCGACTTAGGTCCTTATCAATGTGTGCCCCACACCAGCATACCAAGCAATCCAAGATAAGATGCTTATTACTGCATATGATGCAGCCTACACCGACAGTTTATCCTGGAACTGTCTCAGCTGTGATAACTATTTATATCTCGCTAGGTCAAACGATCCATACGATCTTCCGTGATCTTCTACACACCGTATGATCTCCCTATTGACGAGATAAGAGGATAATTGCATTTGCGACACATGTTTGTTAATTCAGACAGGAGATGAACATACAACATTTATGATTCCCAGTATATTAACCAATCGACCTTGTACATAATATACCAATCATAATGCTTTCAATATATAAATCCATCACTTTAATCTCTCATCTGCAGCCGGTTGGAAGGCATAGACCCACATCAGGTGAGGTCTGAGCCAACAAGTCCCAAATCCTAAGGCGAGGTATCGGTGCACGACGTGAGTCCTGAAGCCGATGAAGCGGGGGTCCAACCAAGAAGGCGGTCCAAGCTTCAAGAACGGGTCGTTACCTGTGCGTGGAATCCTAACCCAATCAGGGTTAGGTCGGGCTCCGACAAGTAACAGGCCGGCAACGGATCCAGCAGGCTCGATACCCAAGAATCTATCCTGAATGTTAACAACTATGAGTAGAATTTTTTTTCAATTAATTTTTAATTAGCAAAAAAATCACTTATGAAGAATTTCCAAAACACTAAAATATAACGGACCAACAATTAAGCGTGGTACCGGCAAAGGTGCAGCGAGGCGTGGGTGAGCCGGCGGTGGCGTGGCCGCTTGGTTTGGAAGGCTATGCATAGGAGAACGATTTAGGGGAATAAGAACTAGGGCTTTTAGATTTTAAACTTTTTATTACACCTTACTTATATTTATAGTTTGATATTTAATTAATTATTTTATTTCATTATATAAAATTATTTAGGGCAAATAGCGGTTAATATCCAATCTATTCATATTTAACTTAAAAATATTTTAATCTGTATATCTCACATGGCAAATCAAAACAATTTTATATATCATCAAGTTAAAAATAATTAAAAAAAATAAATTAAGAACAAAATGATTCACAAATTCACAAGATCCTAACTGGCAAAACAAGTCTGTGCAAAGAAAAATGCCTATGCAAATTGCTAGTAGAGAGATGTGAACAAAATTGTATGCCTTCTCCACTACGCCTATGTGGCGAATATTCCACAAAAATATGAGAGAGGAAAATGACCGCTGGTTGAGGGCTAGTGAAGGGCAAAAACTTGCGTTAGGCAGACCTAAACGGTTTAGGCGGGTTTTATCCTACCCAAATGGGATGACACAACCCAAATAGGGTTTATTAATCTCAATTAGGGTATATTATATGGGTTTGGGCTTGAGTTAATGGATAAAACCCGCCTAAATCGTTTAGGTCTGCCTAATCCAAGACCTTCCCCTAGTGAAGAGGACTGAAACTAACAAAATTTGAAACCAGGCTCTTGTGAATTTGTGAGAGAATTTGCATCACTACGAACAACGGCGAACCTTGTGTGAAGCTGATGAAGATGCGTGAGTTTAAATAAGGTTCTTGTGAATTTGTGAATCTTCTTGTTCTTAGCATCTTTTAATCTAATAATGAAACGAAATTGCTTAAATTTACTACGGGAATGCCAAGTGGCGTTTAACTGGTGAATCATCAATAATTATTAGTGTTAAGTCGTTTTGGTGTAATTTATAAACAAAGTAAAGATTGATATAACTAATGAATCATCAATAATTATTAGTGCTAAGTCGTTTTGGTGTAATTTATAGACAAAGTAAAAATTGATACATATATATTTTTAACTAACGACAATATATTGAGACAATTTTTTGAAAACATAAATAGTTAAACGTATTATTCCCTATATATTGAAGGACATACCAACATCCGCCCGTCCGAGTGGTTAGCTACCGCCCGAACCGCTAAGTCCGCTCAAACCGAGTTCTAGCCATTACAAAAATCAAACGTCCAGAAAACCAATTGTAATGTTTTCACCCGCCTAGTGCTTAGACCGAATTTGACATGGTTTCCGATAGAAAGAAATGTAGATAGGTTAGTTGAAGATATATAGGACTAATATGCAACATGCTGAGAAACTCCATGATGATGGCCATTCAGCTGATCATCATTTGTATCAAGAGATAATGATGATGGATTATGTAAGTAAAAGAATGCTGCATCAAACACAACTCATTCACACATCTCAAATACAAAACCAACCCTGTGACCATATCATCAGCAGCACCAATCTCTCTCTCTCTCTCATCTTCTGTCAATTCCATTCCTTAACTCCTTTCACACTTTGGAGTTGCTCGCAGCATTTCGTCTTGCACAGCACCCCACGAAGTATATCATCGACTGCAATGCAGGCAGCAACCCAAATTAGATTAGATGAGCTATCAGCTATCAACAACATCCAACATATATCTCTTCCATCTTCTAAATTAATTTCATTTAATAATAATACCAGGACAACGAACAGAATGCAGTTGAAGATTGCAACCACCCTCCACTCGGTTTTCATGTACTGCGCCACTCCAGCCCTTCCATTCAATGAACATGTCAGAAAACATACCAATGAACAAGTTGAGTTGTGTGATATGATATGATACATACTTGCAGGAATCACAGTTATAGCACTTGATAGCTCTTGAGTTCTTGTAGAGCTTGCAGTCTTTGTTCCAACTTATCGGGTGGAAGCTCAGGTCATAGAACGACGCATTCACAGCAGGGTAACCGCACCTGATAATCAACACAAAGAGATTAATTAATTATTAGCCTCATCAAGGAACAAGGCATAATCACTTGTAATTAAACAGTACTTAGAGAAGAAAGAGTAAGAAACATACTCGGATGGTGGTCGACAGCAACCAGCTTCAATGGGACTCAGTTTGGCAGTTTTGAATTGCTTCAGATTCTGCAACAAAGATATTTGATGGTAAATGACAATAAATGGTAGATGACAATGAATGGAAGTGATAAACCTTGTAGTTTCTGGGAAGGCCATTGCAGTCATCAGACTTGACAAGACAACTCTTCAGGTGCTCCCAGTTATCAGAATTGTTAAGCTGAAACATCATTTGTTCGATCCAAATATCATGCATGCTGGCTACCTACCTACATTCTATTCTATGGATGTGTAAAACAAACCTTACTTGTTTCAGAAACCAGGAACTATAATCTTGAAGTTGATACTCCTTATACCTGAAAATAAAGGAATTAACATCATGAGTGAGACAAAAAATAGAGACGACAAAGAAAATTCATCAAACCATCTGGCAGGAAAGGAAGGGATGACAAGTAGAAAGAAGAAAGATGATATCAAAACCCAATAATTAGCAACTTGTCATACCTGAGACCCTCCACATTATGACCAGAGCCATTGTTTGTTATTATAAACCTGCAGCAGTGACATCAAATATAAATTCATCAAGAAACAGATCATTATATAATATTAAAATGAAACTAATGAATTTGTGTAAGAAAAAAAAATCACATGACTGAAGTTGCATTCTAGGTAATGTAATAAGTATGAAGAAGCTGTCATGGAAAATATTATGTCACCCAGAATTACAGGTGGTCTGTTTCTAAAAGGGCATTTCAATTCAAACTTAGTTGCAAGATACAGCAACTACCAGCTCCAAGGCCAGTCTGCAGCAACTAGTACTAACAGCATAAAATGATATGATATCGTCTGTTTAGAGAACCAAGACGTCTGATTCACCCCACACCGTCTCAAGGAAACAAAAAAGAAATAAATCACATTGCATCCATCTCTTGTTGAAGAGTAGATCCATGGAATTCATAAAAGCATCCAAAGGCAAAAATGAAACACCGAGCTCTCAAATCTTCCACTCCCATAAGGATCCTGAAGAGCATTCCGAAGCCCAGGATAGCTAAAATGACAAAAATTCTAAAGGAAAAACAACAAGAATGTACTCTAACCAGTTACACAGCAAAAACTAACTCATAATTCTCCATGATAAACACTGTTTTTAAGTGGCAAGTGGTATCAGGATATCCAAAGCAAACATCTAAAGATAGCTTTGTACAAGTTTCTTTCATTTTTAAATTTTTTGGTTTTTGAAATAAACTATTAAAATAAAATAAATCATCATTTGCTACCACACCTATAAAGTAAAGGGCTTGAATATGCGTTCAACAAAGTAGGAAAAGAGATTCTGAAGATATTCCAATAAGGCCTTTTACATGGTAATAACAATGGATAATCATACAAAACTAGCAAATTTCATCATTGAGGATACTTACGCTAACACTGTGAAGAGCAAGATTGCCACCAGTATAAGGCAAAGCAATATCAGATACTGCAAATTAGGCGTTAAGGAAGAACTGGATTAAGTAAAAGGGAATGTGAAAGAGATCATTAACCATACAGGGCAAAATGAGAGCTGATAAGGATACAATCCACAACAAGATTGAATTATTCTTCAATGCACCTAAAAACCCAACTATTGATCTGAAAAGATGAACAAAACCCAAGTCAGATTGCATTTTGAGATCTCTAGCCAGTGCAAAGAATGACAAGTTGTAGAAAATTGGGAGCTTACACTACAAAAATAAGAGCACCAAGTCCTATAACAGGGAGTGTAAGAGATTTTCTGCAACTGTCATGATGAGAGTTCATCCACACTCCAAAACCGACGATACCCACAGCTATCAACTGTAAACACATTGAACAGCAGAGCTCATATTCATGAAAATTTACAATTGCAAAGCAAGAAGCATTGGTGCACTATAATTTCCAGCCACTTAACATTTTCAAGAATTGTAATGAAGTGAAGCGTTCCAACATTACTACTCCAACAACAGCAAAAGTTAAATTTGGCAACAAGACTATTGAGCCGCTTCAGAGACAAAAGCAATAGTGAGAACACAAGAATCCAATTCTAGAAATGAGGCGATAAAATGAAGTGACAATATTAGAAGCACTCCAAAAAAGGGTCTTGAGATTGAGAATGGAGAAGAAATTTCAAACACTTAAACCAGAGTGCAGGGGTATATTCTCTAAGAACAAAACAAAGAGGGTGTATTAATACATACCATTGTGAGAAAGTTGATCCATCGGATTACAAAAGTACTTGTCCCTGTCTCTGAACTCATCTTTTCTCCTTACTTCCACACATACACGCACTAAAAACTACTTACAATGTTAAAGAAGCAAGCTTTGGAATTGGTAGGAATGGCGATTGCGGTGTGCAAGCAAGAAACAGATGGGGACAAGGGATACAAGACAACGGCCAAATTGCCATCCTTTTTCTTAAATTTGAGCAAAAGAGAAAAGCAAGGGTAGTCTGGAAAATTCAAGCGAGCAAGATAAGGATAGTTTAGGAAGATGCAAGAATTGCCCACATGGCTGCTGGCTGCTGCTGCTCAAAAACAACAAGAGTTGGAAGATTTAACAATAAAGTGTGCTGTCAATTGTCATTTGTAATAATTAATTTAATCCAAGGTAGGTTCGTGGTTTCAGTCAGCAGTCAAGATTACTTTTCACCTCTGTCCTCGAAATAGCAAATATAGATTGGGATTATTATATTTAATAATTTCTCACATATTCATAATTATTTTAACAAATGTTTTGGTTTTAATCGAAATTCACTTCATTTGTAACATCAAATTATTAAACTAAACCGTGTTATGAATCAAATTTATTATAAGGCAAAAACTTGCGCACTCCTGAATGATTTAGGCGGGTTTTATTCATACCTAAATGATTTTACTCATCCTAAATAGGGTTTATTAATCCCCAATTAAGGTATATTAAATATGTTTGACTTTAATTAATAAATAAAACCCGCCTAAACCGTTTAAGTGTGTCTAACCTGAAATATTCCCTTATTATAATAGCTGTAAGATAATTAAACAGTCCCTAATCGTATGAAAACTATTTATTCTTTGTTGAAAGCGATTTTGAAATTGATCGGCACTTAAGTGCGGCGGATTATGCGGGATATCTATATGGGCTAAGGGGCCTAACTTACTATTTTGGTTTCTTTTAAATTAATTTTAAAAACATAAAATAAAATGGAAAATGATAACAAAATCAGATAGGTTTCAATAAATCGTATTTCTTCCCATCGAAACTTATTTGTGAATGCAAGTACATAAACTATCATCTTATATATATGTGCACAAATATTTAATTAATTATTTTTTCTTGATATTTTTTTTTGTGATAATTAAACTTTAAAATATTTGAATATTTGTACCTCTTATTTTAATCTTATCCTTTATTTTTTGGGATATATCAACTATGAAGATAATTTTTGTTATAATATTTAAAAACTCCAACTCTTATATTTTATATATAATATAAAAATATGAAAAATATATGACCCTCCAGCAAGCACCTAATCGGTTGTGCAACATTTTTTAATAATCCAACACTATTAAGGTGAAAATAAAGGTGAAAAAAATAGTTACCTATATATACTATGAATAAATATTTGAAGCTGCAGGTGCAATGGGAGGTAATCCTAAGTGGTCATATAATCTATACAACACATCAAGACTACTTATGCTTAGAAACATAAATTCAATGAGACAAAAAAAAAAAATGAATGAAAACGTGTGTGTATTTCTTTAGTTGTTCCTCTAATCAGCAGAAACATCCTCTTTTGGTGAATCAGCTGGTTTTTCAGGCTCGGGTTCGGGTTCGGGCTCGGGCTCAGGATCGGCCTCAACCTCGGGCTCGGAGTCGACGGGGGTGGAGTCTCCGGGAGTCTTCTTCTTGCTGATATTGGAATAGCTGCCCTTCTCCTTGAAGAGCTGAGCAAAGTGGGGTTTGCAGTAGACCGTTCCATCCAATGCAGCATAGGATGAAGGCGTGATGATGCAACCTCCATGAGCACACTTGAAGCATTGCTTGTGGTAGAACTCACCCTCCACCGTTATCTGCATGCATGCATAAAACTCGTATGAGACGGTCTATCGAGATTCAGACAACTTGAAGAAATCACCTTCTCTAATGGGTAGACTGTCTTTTTGCAGGCATTACATTTCTCTTGGGTGCCAGAGAAAAAGGAGGAGACTCTACTAGGGGGAGTCTTATTCTGCAATCACATTCCAAAATGTCAATTTTGATCAAGAGCTAGCTGAGCAATTAATCATTGATGAAATAAAGCGAATTGGTACGTAGCAAAATTCATGCATGCACCTGTTCTCCTTGTTTTGCTGCAGCCAATAAAATGGAAAATGGTGTATAAGATACAAAATCATATGAAACATGAATTCAATTGTTTTTTATCAGAGAGAGAGAAAGCTAACGTTGAGATGACTTATTAGCATTGCCTCCATTTTCTCTGCAGAATTGCTCATAGTGAAGCTTGCAGTAAAGCTGTCCCTCCACAGCTGAGTAGGTGGTCATCTGTAAATCAATAATTATATATTCTTAGTTTTTTCAATTGAATCATTTGGATTAATGCAATCTGGAAAGATGCAGGATAATACAGAAAGACGGGTGTTGCAGTTATTGCATTTGAAGCATTGTTTGTGAAATGGGATTCCATCAACAGACATCATCTCTGCAAAATGTACAGTTTTATCACAGGCCTTGCATTTCTGCGTAGTCCCAAAACTCGCCATTTTTTTATTTCTTTCTTTGGAGAATTAAGGAAGAAAAAAAAAAAAGATAAAATAATGAAAACGTAAACTAGAAAATAAATAATGGAAAGAACATGTATGGGATGGGATTCATTTGAATGTTATTGTTTGTGGAGTTGTGGTTGAAAAAGAAAAGAGAAAAATATAATTAGTGGAGCAAATGAATTTAGGCTGATAATAAGGAAATGGAGTGGAAGAGCAACAATACCAACAATATAATTTTAGTGGATACATTACCATACCAACATTATTGGAACTGCATATGGCAAATATGGAGAGCCATTCATCCAACTCCATGCCAGATATTTATTTATAGGAATTGATAATATATATATTAGAAATTTTGAAAATTTAGATTTAAGTTAGTCTTGATTTCCGAATTTACCATCCAGTTCAGGAATAAAAAATGTACAACCACTTTTTCTAAAACTAATTTTTGTAAAAAGAATTTTAAATTATAATAAACTATATCTATTTAATTTGTAGCTCCCAATTTAAAATTTTTAATTAAGATAATATAAATCAAACTTTAACATCTAGCCTCATATATTCATCTATGTGAAATAAAAATAAACATCAAAATCCCAACATTGGATATTGATAAATAGATTTATGTCTATCTTCTATAAAATTTAACACCAAAATCTACAATAATTAAAATTCGAGCGGTATTTCTATAAACCCCAATCTTTTTCCTTGTGCATTTATGTTTGTGAAAAGCTAAGCAAAATGTAGCTGCCACTCATGAACAAATTTCAGATGGTAAATGTTGCAAATTGCAACCCTACACATGATTGAAAGTGAAGTAATATCAATCTATTCATATTTATTTTTGGGCTTTGATGTTTATCTTTAAGTAAATCAAGATGATGTTATATGTTTAAGTTTGGTTTTGTTATTCTGATTAAGATTTTAAATTGGTCTACGTACATAGGCAGTTTTTTTTTTTGTGAATAACTATGTTTAGAAAATTATGGCCGCCTTCAAAATCAATCTAAAAAAATATTTTTACACTATAGTACATTTGATAATAATATTTTAGTTTTATATTTTTATAAGACGCACATTCCAATTGTTAACAATATTAATTAATTATACTAGAAGAAACAGATAGAGTTGCATTATTTCAAATTAAGATTTTTATTTTTCTAATTACTAAATTTACACCTCTTGTGCGAATCCAAAAAATAATATGATTAACAATTTTAAGTAAGATTTATTATTATATGAAATAAATTTCACTCTTATTATTTATATGTAATAAATAAAATAAGTTAGTGAAAATGTAATGCTTTATCTAAAATGTGATAAATATAATTTTTATTTTGATTTGTTATTATTATTTTTTGTATATAAAACATCAGTAATTAAAATTAAATAAAGAAATTAAAAAAATGATGTGATTTTTTTTTTATAGAGAAAATGTGACAAAATTATTGTTCTTACCAACTTCTATTGTTTAATATATTAATAGAAATTATATCAATGAATAAAGTTAATATTATTAAAAAAAAAATAGATAGATTTTGACCAAAATAGTTATACTAATCTTTTATCATATAAATATAGATAGATATACATTTTCAATACTTTTTCCCACTTCACAAAAACAATCTAAGTCACTAGTCGAATTTTTTAAATGAAGTTTTTATTACCCAATGAAAATACCCCCTCCCAAGATTTTCATTTTACCATTAATGAAAAACAAGTTCAACACATTAATTCGACCGATAGATTATATTAATTAACCATTAAAATCAGCTGACAAAAGCTGCAAGTTCCACTCACAGTCAGCCAATTACAGAGCACAAACAATATAACAGATTGATTATATACTCACTCGCAAATTAGGCAACAATAATAATAATAATAAACCAAAAACACATTTTCAATCAAACAAATATAGTGAAGAGTGATGTAAAACAGCATAAAGTTTGTTGACATGAAATCTTGATGTCAAATTGAACATTTATTGTCAAAGTTTAGCAATGAAATGATGTGTTGCAATTTAGCAGCAGTGGCAGGAGCATATACACGATCTCTTGGGCTTGCTGTCTGTCACCCGAAATCTCCCAGCCGCTTCCACTATTTTGATTACATCATCCCTTCGATCAACATCAATCTTCGCTCTCTTTTCTTCAGCTTCCTTCTGGAGCATACCCAACTTCTCCTTCATCCTCTCTACATATCCAGCTTTCACCCTCTCAAACTTTTCCTGCAATTTTTGTACAAACTTACCAGTTCAAATCTAAAGCACAGATGCAACAGACCATTGCTTCATCAAGAATGCTTGTGAAGCTGCCTGTGAGTCATCAGATGGATATCCTATCTATCTATCATTTTGACAAGAGATAAAAGTGTGTGCATCAGCTTATAGTTATGTCAGCATTCCCCACTTCAAGCTTTGGACAATGTACAGGAAGGGTTACAGAGCATGTTGGCCACATTTAAAGATAAGTGGGAATGGAAGATATAGAGCGAGAGAGACATACATCAGCCTACACTAATATCACAAAACAAAGGCTTCCAAAAAGAGTTAACAGTCCTTTCTCTCAATTGGCAATAAACAGTTAGATTCTACCTTGTTCAAATAATACCATCATGAATTCTTTACCTCAATCTCCATTAGGTCGGCTTCTAGAGCAGCCGTTTTGGCTTTCTCCCGAGCTTCTATTGCACGGAACGCTACAAAAGCCCTGTGATAGACAAAATATTATTTGCCTCAAATGAATTTGATTTATAGTAATCATATAAATATAGAAGAAGTAGGAAACATACAAAACAAACTATCCTAAGCAAGAGGAAATAAAAGATCGTACAAGATATGATATGATATCCATGGATCCTTATCACCGCGAATGGTAAAATTCTCTCACATGTTATTAAAACGGAAAAACAGAAGTTTATTAATATGATTCCTACAAACTTTCTTATTCAAATTCTTGATTACATTTGATAATAGAGTTGACATATACCATAAGATATGAACACAGCAAGATTTGCTATAAATGAGAAACATAATAAACCAACCAATTACTATTTCTCAAGAGTTATTGATAAACCACGGTTTGGATCGTGTGAAAAATGTGTTGGCACGGTGAAATAATTGGAGACGAAGGAAGAAACAATACTTGTTAGCAGCTTTAATTTTCTCGTTTTCTTCCCATGCTTGAATTAGCGCCAATTTCTTCTGAATCATAGCTTGTGCAATTTCAGTATCTAAAAAATAACCATAAATATTAAATATAAATCAAATCCTCGCACACACAAATGAAAAAGGATTCATTACTTTAAACCAGAAATCACTCACCCAACGCGGCGTTTTCCCCAGCGTCAGAGTCGGCTGCATCGTCGGTTTGAAAAATATATAGTATAATCAATCATACATAATCACACCCAAAGAGCCATGCACACATTCAAACGATTCGATTTAAACCCAGAAAGAAAATCGAAACGAACAGACCCAATGGAAGTGAGATTATTACTTTTTCACTATTCTCACCTTCTGTTGTAGCGGATGAAACTGTATCTGTATCTGCTGCTGTTGTTCCATCTTGCTGATCATCTCTTTTTGTTGCTTCCTCTACCATCTTCTTCGTCTCCTCTCTCTGCCCCTTTCCCTCTATTGAATTTGAATGAATTTGAAGAGTGTGAAAAACAGAATTTCTACAAAATGAAGGTTTGTTTAAGAAGGGTATAAAAAAGGAAGGATTGGGATGGGCAGGTCTGTTGGAAAATGCCAAAATAAAACGGCACTCATTCAGAGCATAATCAGTTATAAATTTGGATTTCAAATATATATTAAAATTAGAATTATTGAATAATTCTAAAGATAGTTACTATAACTTCCTTGTTTAAAAAACTTCAATTATTACTATATAATATTCGAAATATTTTACGGGTATATTGGAACATTTCTGTTGTTGAATGAAAATAATTTTGATTTCAACCATTCGTCCATTCACTTTTAGGGTATATTACAAATTGCAATAATAAATGAAAAAATTATGAAACTTTGAGTAAATTTAGATCACGTGATCGCATGTGCGTAGCAGCAATATGTATTATGTAATGTGGGTCTGGATGTCAAACGGGCCAACCTGCCGGGTTTTCGGGCCAGCCTTATCAGGTTGCGGGTTAATTCGTCCGGGCTAAACGGGCCGTAACTTTTGTCAGGGTTGAAAATTCTTAACCCTAACCCTAACCCGTCGATTTTCGGGCTGGCCAGTCGGGCTGACTTAATTATGATTTTTTTTAATTAAGCTTAAATATTTATTATTTTATTAATATAATTAATAATATATTTAAGTAATTATTTTTATAATTGAATACTAACATAAAATGTTGTATATTAAGACATTAGATAAATTAAATAATTATATTATTTAATTGTACAACTCCAATAATATTATATTAAATAAATAAATTAAGACAAAAACTTGCGTTAGGCAGGCCTAAACGATTTAGGCGGGTTTTATCCTACTCAAATGGGTTCACCCATCCCAAATAGGGTATATTATATGGGTTTGGACTTGGGTTAATGGATAAAACCCGCCTAAATCGTTTAGGCCTGCCTAACCCAAGACCTTCCCATAAATTAAATATATTAATTACAAAAGTTTGCAATATATAATAGTAATAATAATAATAATAATAATAATAATAATTTATATCATAAAAATTTGATGAAGTCTCACAATTATGTTAAATAATTTGCTATGACATAAAGTAAACTATAATAAGTATTTATTTAACAAGTAGAGTTTTACTAAATAATTTTATAAGTTTGTGAATCTAAACAATTCTAAGAATTTAATTTATTTAAAATAATAATTAATATTTTAGAAATCAATTGTTTCTTAAATATTCTTTTAAATTATTTATTTAAAATAATATTTCTTAATAGTAAAATATAGGTATATTATTTGTGTAACATAAAATTTATTTAAATGCTTCCATCTAAATATAAAATAAGTATAGTATAAAATAGTTGATATTTATTTTTCAATATTTAATAGTTTAATTATATTAAAATATTTTAATATTTTTTAAAAAAATAGAGTGGCCCGTCGGGCCAACCCGTAGCCCGGCGGGTCCAACCCGTTTAACCCGCAACCCGTTTAGCCCGGTTTCTTATCGGTTAAGAAATTTTCAACCCTAACCCGGTGTTTAGCTTGGGTTATTCGGGCCAACCCATCGGTCCCGGGCTAAATTGACATCCCTAAATGTGGGTGTGGAAAACTTTGGGTGGTGATTAAGTAACTAATTGAAGATTAGTTGTAATTAGGAAAATGATTGTAGCTTAACACACCACTTATGCTATTTTGGTTGACAAACTGGTGGATGTTTGTTGAATTTCTTATTCTATCATCATCACCATCAATTTATTTTAAAAAAGTATTTGGATTTTATAAACATCTTAGAGCATACACATTGGGATTTTATTTTTTTAAGATCCTTACCTCATCCAACCCAACACATGCAAAGGAGAGAGAGAAAATATGGCAAAGATGGAGAAAAAATAAGATCTTATTTAAGATCCCAGTTCTTAAATTTTTTTTGCCTCTACCTCACTTGTGCGTGCGCCACACACGCGCCGGAGACACGTGTGGCGCTGAAAATCTTTTTTTTTTCTTTTTATTTTATTTTATTATTTTAAATGTTTTTTTCTTTTTCTTTAATAAATCATTGAAATTGTTTTTTTCTTTTTCATTAATTTTAAGATTTTAAATTGTTTAAATATTTTTATTTAATTATTTATCTATATTCAATAAAACAATATATATATATATATATATATATATATAATATTAAGTAATTGTTATGATAAGTGGGATCATGAATAATATAAAGTAAAAGGTGGATGAATAAATGAATGATATTGGATTTGATGTGGATATTTATAAAATATGAAATGATAATAATTATTGATGTAGTACACACGTAGCGGAATCTTAAAAATTTTAAGATCCCACCACTGTGGATGCCCTTAAGAAAAGCATGCCATGTCATTATTTTTGTATGACTATAATTTAAATAAATATAAACTCAGTA
Organism: Plectranthus barbatus; assembly: GCA_026898455.1. Taxonomy (NCBI): domain Eukaryota; kingdom Viridiplantae; phylum Streptophyta; class Magnoliopsida; order Lamiales; family Lamiaceae; genus Plectranthus; species Plectranthus barbatus. The sequence continues at coordinate 134,616 of JAPKLW010001050.1, read as the reverse complement.
ATATAATATGTATTCCCTCCGTCCCATAGAAGTAGTTCCATTTGCTTTTGACACGGTTATCAATATTTGTGAGTGTAGTGAAATTAATATTTAATTGGTAAGTGTGAAAAAATTTGTCATTTTAGAAAATGTGACAATTTTACGGGACAAAAAAAAAGGGTAATAGAACTACTTCTATAGGACAGAGGGAGTATGAATTACCACTTGAACCATGTTTGTGTGATATATAATTTGATATAAATATACGCGGAATCTATCGATATAAGTAAAATAGTCTGAGTAATCGTTCCCGTCAAAAGTTTTCTATATTTTTTAGCAATTTTTAAAGTATATTTAACTTTTATCCAACAATATATTATCTACTACTATATAGGAGATTATAATAATTGTCACATTTCCTCTAAAAAAATATCACATCACATCAATATTAAATTTAATTTTTATTTAATTTTAATACATGTGTACAACAAACAATAAAAATATTACAATAAAATTATTTTTATCACATTTTCATTAATTTATTTTATTACTATATTAAATAATAAGAGTATAATTTATTTATGACTATTTTTTAATTTTTTTTAATTCAAACTATATAATATTATTAATTATATTATAATATTAATTATTTACTCAATGCGGCACATTATAAAAGCTAATTATTATTTACTAGATATAAGTATTGACGGATTAAATAAAATAATTTAAAAGAGAAGGACAATTATTTAAGGTAATTATGCATAAGGTGTAATGTCATAATCTCGAGGGATCATAGTCATAAAGGCAACCCCACATCTTCACTTCACCTACAACCTTGTCTCATCAAAGTCTTGGTGATAGGATTGGTAATTTTTTTATCCGATCCGATAATTTGACACAAATCCACATGATAATAATATGGATTGTAGTTTATAGGATATGGATCTTTATCGAATTGACACGATAAAGACACAAAAATTTTGAATTGAATTCGGATCGAATAATTTGTTAAACGGACCAGATTCAGATCGAATACAGATATTTATTAATAAATTATTATATTTTTATCAATTTATTTAAGTATAATAATTAATAAATTGATTTTATATTAATTTAGGTTCATGATTCTCTTTAAAAACTCAAATCTATTAGTTCTACATTATTGTTATTCTTTCTATTTTATTCTCCACCAAAATTGTATTTATTCCTTCATTATATTTTTTAATATTTTTTTTTTCATAATAATAAACTTAATAATTTTCTTTCTTTCTTTATTTTTCTTCTCATCTTTAAGTTTTTAATGAAACTGTATCAACTAATGAACTAGTTGGTAAGATTTTGATCCTGCAATGTTATCATAATCGATGAAAGATAATTATTATAATTTATATTATTATTATTATAAATTTTAAGTTCTAATAAATATTTTTCTCCTCAAATTTTAAGGTGGAGTGTCAACAACTAAAGTGAAGAATTGTTGGGTATTTGGAAATCAAACGGTTTGTCATCTAGTATTTGAATTTACGATTTATCTATGTTGATTTATTATATATTTTGGAATGTTTGATTGAAAATTTTAATTTCAAACGAAGTTGCAGTTTTATTTATTTATCTACCACAATACTAGAACAACCAAATATGAATATTTTATATTACATCATCACATTTTTATTGTATTTATTGAAGCGGATTCTTATTGTATCAACCGGATTGCATCCTTATTGAATTCTTACCGGACATATCAGATCATTCGGATTGCACTTTTACCGGGTCCTTAACGAATACGGATCAAATTTGTGCGGATATGGATTTGAGCTTTATAGATCAAATATAGATTTAAATTCTTTAACGGATCAGATACAAATTAAACATTAACGAATCGGATCGATAACGGATCGATACGATAATAATCCGATTAGCACTAATTGTCATCCCTACTTGGTGATATGAATTTGTCTCATTATATTTTTAGTAGAGGGTGAGAGATAAAAAGAATAAGTGTCGAATTTGCTTATTTTAAGATTTTTATATATGGGATATTTATTGTTAAGTATACATTATAAAAAGTTGCAAAATGCAGCAAAATAGATAGGAGAAAATAAAAGTACTTGTATACATATTAGGGACTTTAATCAAGTTAGTCTATCAAATCTCAGGCTAATTCTATTAAATTATGAACTATTTAGTTCGGGCTTATTCAAACTGAGATTTTTTTAAGTTAAAAAGTCTTGATCTTAATTCTAACCATTCAGTTTTTTATTAGTCAGTGGACCAAAAAAATAAATAAATTACATTTTTTTTAATATTTAATAAGATTCTTATGTCATTTTTACATATTTTCTATCTCTTTTAATAATCTAAATGATAAAAATGGCATGAAATATTTATTCCCTCTAATAAAAAAACAAAACACATATCAAACTTCATATATTCATCATTTAAATATTAAAAACATATTATTTTCTTATTTGATCAATATTTTAAAATTAAAGAATTTTAAAATGCTCAATGTTGGTCCTCAAATATCAGAGTCGTCGTGCTTAAGAGTAAACACGAAATGCAGCGGAATGATTAAACGTCACTTACACTTATCTTTGTTTTAGGAATTATTAAAGCTCAAGATATGTTATGTGTTCTTTTCAGATATACGCTAGCAACTATGTTGCTAGGTTTTAAATCAGTTTCAGACAGTTAATGATAAAAAGTAGATGAACACAGTATTTTATAGTGGTTCGATCCAAATAGATCTACGTCCACTCCTTAGCCGAAACGCTAAGATTTCCACTAGAAAAGTATACGAAAATACAAGGATTCGCCAAACACTTGTAGTAGGCGGCGAACTTTCGGACCGGCCACAACAAAGCTATCCTCTGATGATTCGTACTCTTCCAGACACAGCTACGGCCAAGTCAAGGGCGGAACCTTCGTGTAACTTATCCTTCGCTGTTGGTGAGGTTTTTATAGTTTCCCTCGAAACTGTTCAGGAATGCGGCTAAAAGCCCGTCGGAGTCAACCCTTTATAGGAATGACTGTTGGATCTTCCTAGGATGGAAGTTATCCCAATGATTGAAGATTCTCAACCGAAGTTAAGGAATCTCTTAAAGAGAAGTGTCAGATATTCAATGAGAGACACTTCCTGGTTGTTGAGAGCTTTGAGTACACTTTTTATCACGAGCTCTCAACTGACTACTTTTTCGCTTTGTTCGCTTTGTCAAAGGAATCTCATACTTGAATGTTTGCGAATGTCTGTTCTGATTGAAACAGTGGTAGAAGTAGTAGTAGTCGATTTTCTCTTTTGGACCTTCCTTTTATAGGTGCAGATTCAAATCTTGAATCTCCATATCCGTTAGACACAACGTCTTTTTTGTCCGAGAGTGATAACACTTGAATAGTCGCTTTTTGGTATTGATCTGTACTTTCCGAGCTACTTCAGGAAAGTCTCGTCCTTGTGTGTGCTTTATGTCAGAACGGCAGCATAGCTTCAGCCTTTGACATTCTGCTCTGCTAATTAGCGATCGTGTTTTAGTTTGCTGAATGCTTCCGTTGACACTCGATCCTTTGACGTCTGTTCTGCTAGCATCTTTCAGGGTTTGCTGAATGTTAGCAAATGCTAAGGCCTTAGCATTCTGCTAGCGTATGACTTTTAGCAAACGCGTCCTTCGATATCTGCTAGGAAATCTTCTAGCAGACTATTCTATTACAACTCAATTTATAACCTATACAGGACATTACAGAATATGCTAGACTAAACTATATTTCAGCATTTGATCGACCACTCTAGTAAGGTTTGATCCAACAAAACCTTTTACAATGTGATCCTAAGGGAGATTATAGGAATTATTTCCCAACAATTTCCCCCTTTTTGGTGCGATCAAAGTTTACTATCGATTGTTGAAGCTAAGAGGAAGAATGTCTGTGTTTACAAGAAAAATATGTTATCCTAGCAATCTAACACAGAGTTTATCCACCTTAGTTCAAGCCAAAAAAAATTCCCCCTTAACAAATGCTGGGAAATATTTTACGATTAAGCACATAGGTAAATGTTGCAAAGGTAATATGCTAGAAATTCTAGCACCCAAGAGAAATCAGCATACATTTACTTTTTCAATCTCAAATCAATCGTTTTTAGATACGTTGAGTACACAGATAGTGTATTTCAACTTAAGGCACACAGTGAAAATCAGAGATTGACAATGAGAGGTTGTCTCAGTTTGATCAATTTTCATTCATATGATATGTTCATTACAAGTACAGTGAAAATGATAGACGGAGACAAGCGGAAAAAAAATAATACTAGATTGGAGTGCAGTTAGGAGTCAGGAGCAGGCTTCTTTAGCTTCTCTAATTCATCAAATTTGCTAGACGCCATCTGCACAAATGAATCCAAGAACTCCTTAGCAGCTGCACGTTCAGCGGCTTCTAGCTCAAGGTCCTTAGCAATCCGCTCATTTTCCTCTTCAAGCATCTTGATTTTCAGCTCTATTTCCTTTTGCTTTAGCTCCTCAAGAGCTTTCCTCTTCTCTTCCTTGGCAGCAGCTCTAGCTTCTTCCGCTTTCTTTCTCTCAGCAGCCTCAGCAATCCTCCTTGCTTCCCCCTCTTTGATTGCATCCAAAAATTTGGAGGAAAAGGATGTAACTGTATGTTCTACCTGTTGCTTATGCTCTGCTACGTCGGCCTTGACTTCCTGAATAGTAGCCTTGACAGAGGAAACATCGGATTCAACTGAGTTCACCCTGGCTGATACAGTACCAACATTGTTTTTGACTACCGCGATCTCCCTTCGGATGTCTGTGGCTTCTGTCACCATTCTCTCAGAGATGGTAGATACGGCATTCTGAACGGCCATTTGAACTATAGAATCCAAGTACATTGGAAGTTGGATAGAGCTAACCGGAGTGGCGAGGAAGGATGAAGTAGTGGGCACGATAATGGCTTGACTCCTGGCGTTGGAAGTGGAAATTTCCTCCATGACTTCTTCCATAACTACTTCTCTGCTTTCTGTCCCAGCAGCATCATCCCGAGAGGTAGTGGCCAGCAGATATACTGTCTCCTCAATTCCTTTGAGATACTCTGCTTCAGCTGCTGCGAGTGCAGCTTCTTCAGCCCTTCGTGCCTCTGCTACGGAATGTGCTATCATATAGGCTTTCAAATCCTCCTCTCTGTTCCGGTAAGTGATAATTTCAAGATTTTGAGCGCGGCGTTCTGCTTCCTCATGAATCGCAGCCAACCGAGCTTGAAGTTTTGATTCTTCAAACTTCACAAATTCGGCCTGACGTTTCCTGTATTCAGCAGCTGCTCATGCCTAACGCTTAGATAGATGAATGTGCTTGTCCGATAGCCCATCTGGAGCAAATGTAGAGTCTGGCAAGGAGTGCGAGGAAGACGTCAGTCGATGAGCTTTAATGGCCCGGAGCCTGGTGATAGCAGCCTTATCACTATATTGTTTGGAGCAGGGCGATTGATCCATCCAATAGTTTGCCCATTGTTCCTCGTGTCTCCAGAAGCTTAGACCTTTCCATGCCATTAGCATCTCTCGTTCATCCAAGCAGAGCTCCCTTGAAATATAATCATATTTCTTCCATCTCCTTAGCTCCTGCTTTAATCTATCTCCTTCAACTCCTTCCTCAAATTCTCCAGCGAATACTTCCTTAATATCTATCTCAACCATCTCATCCACAAAATTTTCAATTTCTCGACAAAAGATATCAAGATTAGAGTTTATCTGATCTTCTGAAGGTGCGTCAGTGGAGATTTTTCTCAATTCATGTGCATCATACACATATCTGACTTCATCATCGCCGTCAGAATCAAAGAGGCAAGTAGGAGAGAAACGCTCTTGGTTACCTCTATCAGCATCGGAAGGATCTTCTGCGTAGGGGCCTTCAACAGGATTTGCGTCCTCATCCTTAGCAGACGGTTCCTCTTCAGCAACCTGTGAGTGGCATACTTCATGTTCAGCAAATGAACCATCCTCCATGTGTTCAATCTGCTCAGCAGATTCTTCTCTAGCATCACTTCCTTCCTTGTCAGGGGTTTCTCTTTCAATTCCTGAAGGACCTGCATCTGGATTCCCTGGAAGTCGGCTGGATGTTCCAAGAACGTGATGTTCTTCATCAGAACTACTCTCTAAGTCCACAATTGACTTCTCCTCAGTGAATCTCCCTCGTGGAGTGCTCTATCAAGCTCTTCATCTGACATAGCGTCTTGTTCAGAAATTATGGCCCCTTCACTGTCAACAGATGGAACGGAGACGGTAATCCTTCCATCTTGGATGCCTTTCCCTTTCTTGGTGGCATTTCCTTCCATGAATGCCCCTTCAAGTAGTTGAGCGGCCTTTTTCTGAGCTCTGTGTTCTTCAGCTGCTGTCTTGATTCGTTCGAATTCTCTGTCTCTGCTTTCGAACGTCATCTCAGCAATAAATTTCCTGTAGTTCTTTTTCTCAATCTCTCTTCTTTGAGATTCTCGCTTTCTCTTTTTCTCTCTTACTCCCTTAATGCGTTCGTCCTTGCTCTTGGACGACAAGGGGATTTTATCTGGATCAATCTCTGTTTGTTCTTCTTCTGCTGTGGATTCAGCAGTTTTCTTCTTTGCTTTGACTTCAGCAGCCTTCTTTTCTGCTGCAGCTTTTTCCAATTCTTCTTGTTCTGTAGAGAGAATAAGCTTTCTCCTGGTCTTCTTCTTTCCTTTTTGTGCAGGAGAGGTGACTTTGGATCTCTTTTTCGTTGGAATTTCCAAAGCCATAGCCCCAAGGATAAGTGGAGGCTGTTCGGCTTCCTTTGCAGTCATGATCTCATTGATTTGATCTGCTGGTAGGTTGCCTAACTTCTCAATCTCATCGAGATTCTTGAAGCAGTGTTCTGTCTCAGCATTCGTCTGAAGTAGAGCGATTTCTTCTGCATACATCGGAATAGCTGATTGCAATATTTGAAATGAAGTGGTAGCAGGATCGGGTTCTTCAGGGGATGTGGGCTTATGCTCGTCCACATTAGACTTCCCGGTCATCTTCCGAGGATATCTGAAATTTCCTGGCTTAGGCTCCTTCCTCGTTGATGGAATGTAGTCTGTGGGAAGAAGTTCTACACCACGATCTACTCCTGTATTGGTGAACAACATTTCTAAATATTTACTGATCTTCAGCCCAAAATTCACGTTCGAAGAGAACATTCCGTCTACTGCCATGTGGTCATTCTTCCGAGCATGTTCAACCCAGCGTTCAAAGAAGAATTCCGCCCAATTACCCTTAATATTGTCGTTCAATGCCATCATAACAGAATACTTCTTGGCAGAGAGTTCGGAGTAGGAACCAGCATCACATTGAAGCATCTTGATTACTATCTCCGCAAGGAGCTTGTACTCATCAGACAGAGTATTGATCGGTGTAGCAACCTTGAAAGTAATCACCTGCCCTTTCTTGTCTCTTAATTCCCCTGGTTTTTTCCATAGATGCCAGCGTCTCTCCATATCAGCAAGATCATTGATCTTGTATTGAGATATCTTGGCCCCATAATTTCGAAGCCCAAACATTCTCGAAAGTAAATCTGCACTAACTTCCACAATATTTCCATATATGCTAGTTTTGAATGATTTCTGATCAACGTTCATAACTGCCCTAGCATAAAATTCCGAAACCATATGTGGGTGAAAGCGCTCAGGCTTAGCAGAGAGATACTTTACCAATAATTTGGAGTCGAGTAGATCCAAAATCCACTTTGGAATGTGTTTGGCGGCGAGAGGCATATATAAGATTCTGTCCTTCATAATTTGCGCCAGACGCCTTTGCTCTCTTGTATGGACTGATAACTCCTTTTTCCGGGCCAAAACAACAAGTTTGCTGTATGGGATGGACTCGTCGATATCCTCTTTCTTCATTATACCAGTGAAACCGGGTGCATGTCGAACATGCAGCGGAGAACCGTCAATCGGCGGATAAACGAATGTGGGTGGTTGTAGTGGGGATGAAGAAATGAAATCTTCTGGGTTTATAGCGTGAGGCAATTCAGGATGGTTGGGTTCTGGGTTTAGAGATTTTGGAGAGTTGGAATTTGAAGCCATTGTTGAGAATTTTGAGAGAGTTAGAAATTTTCGGAGAGGTTTTGAGAAGAAGAGATGCGAAAGGTTTCAAAATGTTAGGGATTTGAAATCCGTCTAGTGTAAAGGTAGAAGATTTCGGAACATGAGAGGAAATCAACGGTGGAGATTGTTTCCTTTTTATTTTCAATCAACGGTTGGGGTAAGTAGTCAAATCGTGCGAGTACGCACGTTCTTCAGAACTTGAGTGCTGGCGATGTGGCACGACCTGATTTGTCGCCGCCGTCTGCGTTCATTAAATGCACTGCTTTAAAGATTTGAAAATCTCCCGCGTCTGAGTGGGGAATCAACAGCCGGCGATCCTAGCATTAAGTGAGCAATCTTGTCAAGGAGACCTCCTGACATCGGATAATGATTATCACTTCTCCAGAGGATCCACGTAATGTTAAGAGTCCTTATATCACCGTATGATAAAATTCATCACTTCATCGAATTCTCTCTGAGCGTAATTATCCCAGGTAAGACTTCTTCTTCTGAAAGACTGTTCGTATTTCGAGGTGAACAGTAGACCAAAATAGGTCTATAAATAGCAAGTGTTGCATTCTTCTTCATACACTCTCTAACTTTCTTGAATTCTCTTCTCACTTCCTCAAGAACCAGAATACGTAAAAGAAACTTACTACCTCAACAAAGATGGCACATTCCTATGAACTCTTCGTACCAAGAAGCAGAATCTTGTGTGATTCGGGTCTGTATGCTGAATATGAGGCTGAATACCAAGTGGCGGAGACCACCATGACTAGTCTCCACGCAAGTGGTCTAGGCAAGTTCGTATGCCTTACTCCGCATACTTTCCAGAGGGAGCAACTCCGACACTTTATCTGGACCAGTGCTGCAAGTCGGAGCTCCATTTTCTGCATTTTCAAGAATGAACTAGTGAGGTGGACGGTAGACACCTTTGCTAGAGACTTCGGCCTTCCACGTGGTCCGGCCTGTCATGGACTATCGAAGAGATGAGATAGCTCCAGAATGGTCTTCGTGGATGAGATGGAGAAGCTCTCCTGAACTTGAATTTTCTCCAACTCATTCAGCATATGACTTGCAGACGCCGTATAAGGTCCTTTTTCAGATAGTCTGCGGCATGGTCGTAGGGGAAGATCCTGACGACATCACTCTTTCCCGCGAGACATGGAGGGCCATGATGGCTATAGATGACAGGGCGAAGGTGGACTGGGCGGCCTTCGTCTTCCAGAGGGTGCAGCGATGTGTCCAAAATTTTCCAAATCTGCCTCTTCCGTATGGGATGCCATTGAGTTGGCTGCTAGAGCAGAAATTTCCAGACCTTGCTCTAGGTCCCTCGAACCTTAGGGGGTTAGATTTTTATCCATTCAGGCCATTGCCACCTTTGCTGTAATCCCTCCTTGTTATGTAAATACTTTCTGTAAATGAACGTATATAATGAAATGGTAGGAATTTTATTTCCGATGCTCATATTCAAGCTTCTGTGATATTGACAAACCACACAATTTCAACCACGTACCTACGCATCGATAATAGTTGAAAAAAATAGCAAGATTCAAATCCGTTAATTTGCTGAGTAGACCTCCATCTACAACTTTGCTAGCTTCCTAGCAAATGAGTTAACTTAGCATACCCAATCAATCTGCTGACTGCTCAGCAAAAGCCAAACGCCCAAAAGTCTAGCAGCCTTGCTTATACTTTTAGATACGAAATCTGACGGTTGGGGATCTGTTGTCAGATGAGAAGATAAATCGATGGTCTTGAGTGCGCGTGACCTGTAGCATATCTTCCGTTCTCCGAGAAATACTCGAGTGATCTAACGTGGCACACTCTAACTTGATACAGCCGTCTGTACGCATTAAAAGTGTTTAATCTGGTCTAATCAGACTGATTTTCAATGATATCTTCTCCCCTAACTTCTCCCCTCCGAATATTATCTCCCCTCCTCGAATATGATGTGGCAAAATAAAGATTTGACTCAGCATATTCGAACCAGCAAATGCTTTCCTCTCCTGAATATATTACCCTCTTGTGGAGTGCATCGGCATATCAAGAGTCGGCTAGATTTTAGGAGATCACAAATGATGATGGTCTCCTCGAGCCAAACGCTGATCTGACTGCCAAGCGTCACTATTGATCTGATTAGATTTGCCATGCCATCACGACGTTCTATCTTCTTGTGACGATTCAGATTTCAGACGATGAATCATCACGTTCCTTTAAAGATTCCCACGAAATCATAATTGCGGAGAGGTTTTCTTGTCTATAAAAGGGGCTTCTTGTGATACTTACTTGGATATCACCACAACTCCTCTTTTTTTCAGAACAGAAAAAAAAATCCTTTGAAATCATGAGTTCACCGAGAAGCATCCTCGATATTACCCGAAACCACATCCTTGACGAAGCAGCCCTCCGTCTTTACTATCATGACCGACCCACCGTGGCCGAAATGGTCATGGCTAAGATTGTTGGGACAGGGCTCAAACAGTTCGTGACAACTACGCCCAAGCATTATCACGGATCTCCTTCGGGAATTTCTAAAAGACTGCGTGGCTGAGAAGGACGCAATATATAGGTCCTTCCGAGGGAGGCTGATACGGTGGTCACGAGAGTCTTTCTCTCGGGACTTTGGACTTCCACGAGGTCCAATATCAGTGATGGCATATAAGTCCATGGAGCCAGCTCCAGAGTGGACTGCGTGGAGGAAATGGCGCCTTTCTCCGTGGTTCAGGTTCACGCTAACTCCTGCGGCAACGGGTCTCAAATGCTCATATCGTGAGCTGTTTCACGTTGCCAATAACATGTTGCTGGGTGAAGATCCCAACGACTTCTGCCTTACGAAGGAGGTCTGGCAGGTTATGCTGGCTTTGGACGCGGAGCTTGTCGAGGCTGATTGGGCAGGCCTCGTGTTCAAAGATGTCCGTGATTGCGTCCGTTTATATCCAGCTGTCCCTTTGCTTCATGGCATGCAGCTGAGCTGGTTGATGGAGCAGACCTTCCCAGAGCTAGCAGAGGGACCATCTCGCCTTCGTGATTCCAACTTTTATCCTTCTATTGAGTAGATTAGAATTTCCTTTTGTTGTCAGTTTGAATGTTGTAAGCATCGTTTGCCAAATATTAATGAACATCAGTCATCTTTTCTCGTTGAACTTCTATTTGCCATATCCACAAAGTGAGATTGCATTATAACTTCATAATGATGTGCTAGCAATAAGTGATAGTCATTACATATCAACTGCTACTGCGTATTTTATCTGCTGAGTATGTGGAGACATCTGCTCAGCAACCTCTTCTTCGAAGCAGCAACAATAATAAGTGCTATACTCTAGCACATAATTGCATTAAAAATTTGAAATCAGCATCCAGATAATATGCTTAGCATCTTCAAGAAAACCAAGAAGTCCAGAAAGAATGAAAGTAGCATTTCATTCATCCAAGCTTTCATCCAACTCCATGAGACCCAACTTGATGCATAATTCCTTGAATCTGGATTCGGCTAACAGCTTTGTAAATATGTCTGCTATCTGATCTTCAGTGCATATGTAACGAACATCGATATCCTTCTTCTCCCGGTGATCACGAATGAAGTGATGTCGGATATCAATGTGCTTGGTCCTGGAATGATGGACAGGATTCTTGGTAATACACATAGCACTATTGTTGTCGCAGTAAATAGGCACACACTCGGGAGAAATCCCATAGTCTTGTAACTGTTGCCTTATCCATAGAATTTGCGAACAACAGCTAGCAGCAGCTACATACTCTGCTTCAGTGGTAGAGGTAGCAACAGAGTGCTGCTTTTTGCTGAACCAGCTAATGAGCTTGTGTCCCAGAAATTGACGCGTACCACTCGTGCTTTTCCTATCGATCTTGCATCCTCCAAAATCAGAATCTGAATATCCACTTAGAGCAAGACTATCTGCTCTTGTATACCAAATTCCCAGACCTTCTGTGCACTTCAGATATCGCACAATCCGTTTAGCAGTATCTAAATGAGCTTTCTTTGGATTTGCTTGGTATCTAGCACATAGCCCAACAACAAAATATATATCCGGTCTGCTAGCGGTGAGATACAGCAGTGAACCTATAATGCCTCTGTAGAGAGTTAGATTCACAACATCTCATTCCTTCTCAAGCGCAGCAATACATGTTGTGCTTATTGGAATCCTCAGACTCTTCATCTTTTAAGGACAATACTTCGCTATTAGATCACGAGTATACTTCTTTTGATGGATAAAGATTCCTTCTTCAGACTGCTGTACTTGTAATCCAAGGAAATAAGACATTTTCCCATCATGCTCATTTGGAAATTGCTGGTCATAAGATCAGAGAATCTATCACAAAGATCTAGATTCTTTGATCAAAAAATTATGTCATCCACGTAGATTTGGACTAGCAAGATACTGTCTCCATCTTTGATCCGAAAAAGGGTTTGATCAATCGTGACTTTCTCAAATCCGTTGGATAGTAGGAACTTAGACAATGTTCCATACCAGGCTCTGGGTGCTTGCTTTAATCCATATAGAGCTTTCTTGAGCCTGTAGACCTGATTACCCTGTTCGAAGCACGGTGGTTGCTCAACGTAAACTTCTTCTTGAAGCTCACCATTTAGAAATGCGCTTTTCACGTCCATTTGCATAACATCGAACTCGTGGTAAGCAGCATATGCGAGAAATAGGCGAATTGCCTCCAGCCTTGCTACTGGAGCAAACGTCTCATCATAGTCAATGCCCTCGCATTGTCTATAACCTTTAGCTACAAGACGAACCTTGTTTCTGACTACTAGTCCGGATTCATCTTTCTTGTTTTTGAATACCCACTTAGTACCTATCACACTTTGGTGTTCTGGCCTATCTACTAGCTCCCACACATTGTTTTGAGTGAATTCTGCAAGCTCCTCTTGCATTGCGTTCACCCAATCTGGATCTAGCAGAGCCTCTTCGACTTTCTTGGGTTCTTCACTGGAAATGTAGCACGCTAGCATAGCATTGCCGTTTCCTTGTCTGGTTAAGATAGGATCATTTACGTTTCCGAGAACACCATCTAAAGGATGAGCACAAAGCCACGTAGGTCTGATACGTGCTGGAATTTCAGCAACTGGTACTCCTCCTTGGTTGTTATCAGCATGAACATTTTCTTCTGCATTGTCTTCATTCTCCTGGTGTTCAGCAACTGGGGCATCATCAGCTCCACCTTCTGCGTCTGCTACAGGATCTTCAATGTCAGGAATTTCATTGGCAGGTACAATATCTGCTGGGATTTCAGCAACCGGTTCTTCTTCGATTGGAATCTCAGCAACTCCTTTGCTAAGATCTTCAGCAGATTCCACGTCATCGTGATCATCAAGAACTCCCGCAACATCTAAATTTTCATTTAGATATATTGTAGAAGTGGCCTCAGCATGATCACTAGCATCACTGGCCCTGTTAGCAGTCTGGTCACCTGCTGAGTGCGTCACTGTTGGATCAACATCATTTATAGACCTAGTCGGATCAATATTCATATTTTCGAAAGAATTCAGTAAAGATTGATCATTGACATCATTGGTCTCATGATTGCTGTCCTCTTTTCCTTTGTTTTCCCTGCGCACTAAAGTAGACTCATCACAAATAACATTACATGTTATTTCCACAAGTTGAGTTGTCTTATTTAACACTCGATAGCCTTTATGAGAAGGATGTCCATATCCTAGGAAAACACCCTCATCAGATTTTGGTGAAAAAGTGTTAAGTTTCGACTTCCCATTATTATGGATATAACATGTTGAACCGAAAGCACGAAAGTGTTTGATAGAAGGCTTACGACCATTGTACACTTCATAAGGAGTCTTGTTGAATCTGCCATTAATTGCACTCCTATTTTGAGTGTAGCAAGCAGTCATAACTACTTCTCCCCAATACTTTCCACTGAGTCCTGAATCAGCAAGCATAGTCCGCATTGCTTCCTTCAAAGTCCTGTTTCTTCGTTCTGCTAGCCCATTCTATTGGGGGGTCCTAGCAGTAGACTTCTCATGATGAATACCAGCTTCCGCACAAAAGTCCATCAAAATTCCATTACAGAATTCAGTTCCATTATATGATCTAATCCTTTTCACCGTAACTTCCTTGTTGTTCTGTTCTTTAAGAATTAGCTCAGGCAGAAGGATCTTGACTTCATCCTTAGTCTTTAGAAGACGGACCCATGTATACCTGGAAAAATCGTCAACAACCACAAGTGTATATATTTTCTTGTTTACAGTGGGTGGTTGGACTGGTCCAAACAGGTCCATGTGTAAGAGTTCAAGAATTCTCCCTGAAGTATCCTTCTCTGGGTTAGATCTGAACGAGGCTTTGGTCTGCTTTCCTTGTTGGCATGCTTTACACACGCCTTCTTTTCTGAATGTCTCAGCTGGCAGACCTACAACAAGTTCATTCTTGGCCAAGTGGTTAATAGTTTTAAAATTTGGATGATTCAACCTCTTGTGCCAGAGCCATGTTGTTTCCTCCTTGTTCAAAGTTAGGAAGCATGAGTGTTGTTGACCACTTTCCCAGTCAACAATATATAGACCACCCTTTCGGATGCCTCTAAGTTTTACTTCCCCTGTAACATTGTCAGCAATAGTACAACCTGTATTGACAAATGAAACAGTATACCCATTTTTGCAAAGTTGGCTAATACTTAGCAGATTGTGTTTAAGGTTTGAGACGAGAGCTACATTAACTATCCTCAATCCATTGCTCTCTATGCATCCCCTTCCCACAACTTTGCCTTCACTGTTATCTCCAAACTTCACTTTTGATCCATATAGAAATCTCTGCAAGTCTGAGAACAACTCTTCATTTCCTGTTATGTGTGCTGAGCATCCGCTATCAAGGATCCACTTGTTTGATATACTTGAAGAAGTTTGAGCTTTTGGACCCTGTTCCTGCAACACAAATGATTAAGTTGATTTAGTTACCCGTTTAGCGTCAGGTCCTGCAGGATTAGCGATGATCATAGTTCCTTTTGGAACCCACATCTTAGTGACTTTCGGGAATTTCTTCCCGATTTCACCGTTTACCATTTCATCAACCTTTGGCTTAACATGTTTGACATGTTTATATTTTGGTGCAGTGGTGTGTTTGACCTTCCTTGCCATTGAAAATACGAATGGATTGGGCTCAGGTCTTACATAGATGTTCCTCCTATGTAATGTGTTTTCCCGATATACTGGCTTCTCAGCATCGTAGGGATATTCCTTTTTGTGGTAAAAGGTAGGTTTAGCTGTCCTTGCGTTTGGAACATAACGCTCAGCATACCTTTGTCTCGCTGAATACGGTTTAGTATATGTTCTTGGATTTCGTTGAGGTCCAGCAGACACATACTTAGCATTCGTTCTATTATTCCTCTGCTGAGGCTTAGCAGATTCATGCACATCATTCAACCTTGAATTCCTCTGCTGAGGTCCGTGAGTTGAATGTTTAGCAGATTCTGACTTAGGTCTCTGCTGAGGTCTAGCAGATGAATACCTAGCAGTTTCTGCGGGAGACCTCTGCTGATATCCTACACCCGTAGTCCTTTGCTCAGCACTTGGCTTAGCATTGGATGATTCAGCAGTGACAATTCCTTTCCCTTTTTCAGCATTTATCGTTCCAGCAGAAACAAATAGAATTGGTTTCTTCTTGGAAGTAGTTGCTCTATTAGAGTATCCATGGCCCAAACCAGAGTGATCTTTATGATTTCTCTGTTGGCTTACAATGGCATTGAGTACTGCCCTGTTAGATGTATAGCTGCAAATGCATTTTTCTTGGGGTTGATTTTTCAAAGTAAGGTTCTCCTTTTCAAGATTATGAAAAATTTTCAACAATTCGGAGAAGTCTGCTTTAAGCTTTGAAAAATCCTCACTCTCAGACCTCAGTCTTTCGACTTCCTCGGTCAAATCTGTAATTTTGAGTGTTAGCGAAGCGTTCTCCCCAACGATTGCATTTTTAATCTCATACCTTTTCGAGAATTCTACACTTAGTTTCGTGAGATAGTCTTCCTCAGAATCTAAGGTGAATTCCTTTGACTCATCTATAGTTGCAAAACTAGGAATGCTTACTGAAATTACCTCGTTGTCATCGACTGCTAGAGCCGTTTCAGCATCCTGGTTCTCATCTGCATCAGCGAACTTATCATCCACAATGTTTGCCATCAAAACTAGCATGGCCTCCTCATCATCTTCCTCAGAAGAGAGATAGTATTCCTCATCATTTTCAGGAATGTCCTGAGCTTCTGTTCTTGTCAAGAGTGCCCTTTTGACTGCTTTAACAACACGTCTTTCAAACCTTTGCTTTAAGCGCTCTCTCTCCTCTTTGCTTACTTTCGGACATTCTTGCTTCAGGTGGTCAGGGGAGCCACACTCAAAGCAAGTCCTAGTCTTTCGCTCTCCGGAGCGGGCATATGAGGATGACGGCTGAGTTTCCTTGGTTTCCTTCTCGGTCTTAGCCTCCATCAGCAACTTCTAAAGCCTTTTCATTTGTTCTTCTAGCTCGCTGATCTTTAAATCCACAGGTTGGGAACCTGAGGTTGTAGGAACCTCCTTTGTTGGTGTTGCTGGAGCTGACCTTTCTTGGTTATGATAGGGCTTCTTCATCTTGAACTTGTTAAAGTCTTTCTTAGCAAAGTATGCTATGTCCTAAGAGCCAGCAGCGGATGTAGATGACGCTTGTGCTACAGCTGCTTCATTCTTTTTCGACTGTTGTATTATAAATTCATGAGTTTTTAGTTGAGCAAATACCTGGGATGTAGTAATTTTGCTGAGGTCTTTCTCACTCAAACTAGTCATTTTGACAAACCAGTCATCTCTGGGATACAGCTTGGAAATGATCTTGTGGTTCATTTCTCCATTCTCATACTTCTTTCCAAGATTTCTGAGTTCCCCAATTATGGTGTTGAAGCGTTCCTCCATAGCTTGTATGGATTCACCTGCACGCATAGAGAAAGATTTGTATTTATCTACAGCTACCTGTAGTTTGTTGCGTTTCATTTGGTCTGTCTCCTGAGAAGACTTGCACACATAGTCCCACATTTCCTTAGCAGTTTCAAACTCAAGCGCTTTTTCTTTCATCAGCTTTGGAAGGGAATCAAGAATCAATTTCTTTGCCACGTGCTCTAGTTGAGCTCTCTTTGTATCTTCACTTGTGTATTCATCAAAAGGTTTAGGAATCAAGTCAGGTCTTGGAGGTCTTGGAGCTCTTGGTTCTCCTTCAGCAGCATCTTCAGCAGGCTCATGTCCTATAAAAGTGTTAGCTTTCATAATCTTAATAGGACCTCTTACCAGTTAATCCGCCATCTCAGGATGTATACTCTGAAGCTGTATGAGAGCCATCTTCTTCCAAGATGTAAAATCTTCTCTGTCATACTTTCCAAGTGAATGATTCAACATTCTGTTTGTTCCTTGAATAGTTTCCTGAGCTAAATAGATAAAACAAGGATGAGAGTGCAAGGAAAAGATAGATCAGGTCTCAAAGCGACTCAGAAGCAGTCGGTTTTTCAACCTCCTGCTCTGATACCACTTGTTGGTCCTCAAATATCAGAGTCGTCGTGCTTAAGAGTAAACACGAAATGCAGCGGAATGATTAAACATCACTTACACTTATCTTTGTTTTAGGAATTATTAAAGCTTAAGATATGTTATGTGTTCTTTTCAGATATACGCTAGCAACTCTGTTGCTAGGTTTTAAATCAGTTTCAGACAGTTAATGATAAAACAGTAGATGAACACAGTATTTTATAGTGGTTCGATCCAAATAGATCTACGTCCACTCCTTAGCCGAAATGCTAAGATTTCCACTAGAAAAGTATACGAAAATACAAGGATTCGCCAAACACTTGTAGTAGGCGGCGAACTTTCGGACCGGCCACAACAAAGCTATCCTCCGATGATTCCTACTCTTCCAGACACAGCTACGGCCAAGTCAAGGGCGGAACCTTCGTGTAACTTGTCCTTCGCTGTTGGTGAGGTTTTTATAGTTTCCCTCGAAACTGTTCAGGAATGCGGCTAAAAGCCCGTCGGAGTCAACCCTTTATAGGAATGACTGTTGGATCTTCCTAGGATGGAAGTTATCCCAATGATTGAAGATTCTCAACCGAAGTTAAGGAATCTCTTAAAGAGAAGTGTCAGATATTCAATGAGAGACACTTCCTGGTTGTTGAGAGCTTTTAATACACTTTTTATCACGAGCTCTCAACTGACTACTTTTTCTCTTTGTTCGCTTTGTCAAAGGAATCTCACACTTGAATGTTTGCGAATGTCTGTTCTGATTGAAACAGTGGTAGAAGTAGTAGTAGTCGATTTTCTCTTTTGGACCTTCCTTTTATAGGTGGAGATT
Organism: Plectranthus barbatus; assembly: GCA_026898455.1. Classification (NCBI taxonomy): domain Eukaryota; kingdom Viridiplantae; phylum Streptophyta; class Magnoliopsida; order Lamiales; family Lamiaceae; genus Plectranthus; species Plectranthus barbatus. The sequence goes on along the minus strand of JAPKLW010001050.1, from coordinate 116,257 downwards.
CAAATCTTGAATCTCCATATCCGTTAGACACAATGTCTCTTTTGTCTGAGAGTGATAAGACTTGAACAATCGCTTTTTGGTATTGATCTGTACTTTTCGAGCTACTTTGGGAAAGTCTCGTCCTTGTGTGTGCTTTATGTCAGAACGGCAGCATAGCTTCAGCCTTTGACATTCTGCTCTGCTAATTAGCGATCGTGTTTTAGTTTGCTGAATGCTTCCGTTGACACTCGATCCTTTGACGTCTGTTCTGCTAGCATCTTTCAGGGTTTGCTGAATGTTAGCAAATACTAAGGCCTTAGCATTCTGCTAGCGTATGACTTTTAGCAAACGCGTCCTTCGATATCTGCTAGGAAATCTTCTAGCAGACTATTCTATTACAACTCAATTTATAACCTATACAGGACATTACAGAATATGCTAGACTAAACTATATTTCAGCACTTGATCGACCACTCTAGTAAGGTTTGATCCAACAAAACCTTTTACAATGTGATCCTAAGGGAGATTATATGAATTATTTCCCAACACTCAATTATTTATGAAAAAATTATTTAAACTAAATACAATTTTATAACTTGACATGCTGTTCAACAATATTGTTTTGATATTGGAAGTACATCTTTGAAATATATTACTTCCTCCGTCCCGCCAGATTAGTCCACATTTTCATTTTCGTCTGTCCCACCACATTAGTCCACTTTCCTAAAATGGAAAAAAACCTCCTCACATCATTAAAATATTAATTTCACTACACTCACAAACATTGGTTTCTGTGCCGAAACCAAACTGGACTAATCTAATGGGACGGAGGGAGTATGATAAAAATATTATTTAAAAAACTATTCTGGTTATTCTATCAACCCACTGATTTTCAGGTTTAGCCCTATGAGATATCGTGCTAGTTGGCTAATTTTTTTAGCTCTAACCTGTTATTTGGCTTCATTTTTGGACCAATCTACGGACTTTGAGCTAAATTGACATATTATAATTGCTTCATATTGTGCATAATTAAATACGTTTTATTGTAAGAGAATTTGTTGCACCCTCTTTACCATTTCCAATCATCAACACTATTTCCATCAACTCTAATCTATTTCCCAATTTTTCATTATCCATCTCTAACCAGAAGTCTAAACGAAATAGGGTGATTCTAAATACAACTATATTTTTACTTAGCACAGTCCATTTTTAAAAATAAATTAAATTATTAAATAATATTACAATTATATCCCTCTACCCCAATTTAAATAATAAAAAAATCTAATTCTATAACCCATAAGCATAACCCCTAACACAACCCCCTCTTTTTCCCTTATTGGCCACCTCTACCTTTTAAAACAGCCACACCTTTCACTGCCTCTCCCTGCAAACCAGCCTCATTTTGACACAAACAATTCCAAAATAATGCCCAAGAGATGCCCCGCATTTGCTCCCCTCCATCACCACTTCAACTGGAAACTCACAATCAGGCATCGACGGATCCTCCTCCGTGATGTACGCCAACCTTTCAAATCGTAGGCCAACTTTCTCATCTTGATAATGGATTGGAAAAACATGTTCAATGCATACAAATACATGAGTTCGTCGAACAACGTCCAGCTGCACTGCACGCTGTTGCAATCGTTGTTCTTGTATTCCAACTGGAGTTCTCTAATTCTCATCTCCTTTGAAGGGGTTTTTATTTGCAAACTGAATTGCATAATCCGATTGCCAAGGACCGATTATTGGATATCATAAATTAATTGATATGCCTATGATCAAAACCTAGCATGCTCCTATTGAATGCATTAGAAAGTTTGTGGAATACTTGGATGAATTTAATCTCTGAACAGTTGAGCAGAGATTTGATCATTAATCCTTTTTGCGCAATAAGATTCAATCCTGAAAAGATCAGAATTAAATCTTTGATTTTATCTGAATAAAATCAAAAAAGAAGAAGAAGAGAGAGAAAGAAGATCCTCTAGATCTGATCTTCTGATCTGTATCCCTTGCTCCGATCCAGATATCTGGTGAAGATTCCCTTCGAATTCTGTGCCTATCGAGAAGCAGAATCTCCTTCCCTTATCTCAGATCCAATCAACTTCTACAACTCCCAAAGCTCTGGTTTGCTGCTTGTCCACTTATGATCTTGTGGTGCATTGAGATCTGAGAACTCGGGGGTATTTATAGGAAACTCTGATCCCTACTGGGCTTGAGCTTTTCCATGGGCCAGACTAGGGACCAGTATGCAAAATAGCAAAGAAGACCTATAAATTAATTAATTTCCATATTAAATCCAAAATACAATTAATTAATTAATATTGATTCATGTAGGGATTTCATAGAGAACCGAACTGTCGAATCCGAATAAACCCAGACCGTTCATGCATGTTGAGAACAATTACCAAACGATAAACCCTAGCATGCTCCTATGAATTTAATGCAGTGGATTTTGAGTTTATCTTAACTCTGTAGGGTCTGATCCGATCTTCTGCGTTTGAATTCCAATCCCTTGATTCAACCACGTGAATTAATTAAATTTGCGGAACTAGTAATTAGCAACAAATCTAATTCTAGATTTAATTAATAAAGAGAGAAGGAAGAGAAAATCTGTTCTCTAGATTAGATCTTCAGATCTGTGTCCCAATGCTGTTCAATCCTGCTACTGGTGAGGATTCCACAGGACTGTGAATGTGAAAGCCGGAGTCGAATTCCTTCTCCTCCCAGACACACTGAGCGCCGCCCCTCTCTCTATCAGATCTAGAGTTTCAACTGGTTTGAATTGTGATACAAACTGAGAGAGAGAACTGTTTATCTAAAGACCTAGGGTTTCAAACCCTAATGGGCTACTGGGCTCCTTTCAACATATTTAATTTGGGTCAGACCTGGGACCTAATGCAAATAATAAAGTGGGCCTAACAATTAATTAATTCTCATGTCCACAACCCAAGACACAATTAATTAATTAATATTAATTCTTTTTCACCACAGAATTAATACTGACTTACCCCTTTATTATCACGTTATGAGAACGAGTTGCATTTACTTGAGAATCCCCATATTTAAGGTTACAGGACATTCATTAATTTATTGGAGCTTTTGACAAGCTACCACAATTAATTAATTTCTTATTTTCCTGAGCAGTACCACTCAAACCTTATCACTTGTGCTTGAACTTAATCAGCCTGCAAGACTTTAGCACGATGAACGTTATTGAGCTCCTCAGGGAATGTCCCCATCCTATTACTCAGATATGGTAACCTAACTCCAGTCTAAGGTTGTAGTACACGAATAATTGCTACCCAAGATGCGGGTATACGAGCACGTTACTCAGGCTCTCCACCATGGCAAGTCAAAGCAACAGTCAACCCATGCATACCCCCGAACCTTCGTTAGGGTTTGGACTCAATCAAGATCAAGATCTTGTATTATCTGATGTCAGACAGTATAATACATCTCACTGTGGTCCAATCAATACGCAATTGCACGTACCAGCATATCAAGTAATTAAGACTTCTTTCCGACTTTGCTGTAGCCCACACCGAGAAATATCCTTATACGCTATCTCGGCTGTGATAATATTTATATCTCACAAGGTAAAGTGATCATATTGTCTTCTGTGATCTACAACACGTCGTATGATCGTCCCTATCGGTGAGATAAGAGGATACCATTGTTACTCGCATGCAAGTTTGTTTAACAGATAGGGAATACTGTTGAATGCATACTCATCGTAATAAATGGTTTCTGTATACAAAACCCAACAATTCATGCCACCGAAGAATCAGTATTGTCCTACCTCTTTGCTACCACCTTCTGAGAAACGAGTTGCATAAGCTCAGTATATCCCAATATTTAAGGTTACAGACATTCATTAAGTAATTTAGGCTCTGACAAGCCTACAAATTAATTAACACCTTTTATTCCTAAGTAATACCACTCAATACCTTTTCACGTATGCTTGAACTTAATCAGCCTGCAGGACTTCCGTATAGTGAACATTTTTTAGCTTCTTAGGGAATGTCACCATCCTATAATGGATATGGCTATGTAATCAAAGAACTAGAAGTCATACATAAGCTGCTACCACCCAAGATACAGATATACAAGTACATGTAAGACTCTTCACCTCCCAATAACGCACCAGCACATCTAGTGACCAAGATAAGCCACTAATTATTGACTGTGTTGCAGCCTAAACCGATGGTCTATTCTAACACTGTCTCAGCTGTGATAAACTTTATATCTCACAAGGTCGATTGATCCATACAATCTTATGTGATTTACAACACACCGTATGATCTCCTTATCGACAAGATAAGAGAATAGAGTCGCTTGCGATATATGTTTGTTAATTCAGACGGGAGATGATAATACAACAATAATGATTCCCAACATATTAACCATAAACCATGTTCATAATATACTAATCATAATGCTTTCAGTATATAAATCCATCAACCTACACATGATTTGTCCGGTTCCCATTAAACACGCATCACTGGTTCGGCATCCGCATGAAGCCCTTCACCGACGGTTGTAGAGAAGTCGAAGAACTTATGAAAGAACAGAGAGAAATTTGGTGAATAATGATTTTCTATTTCATTAAGTTTACTGCACAATTTTACAGAAAGGGAAAAGAAAAAGTAAACTATATACGTGTAAAGGCAAGGACCACACATTAGAAATAAATAGAAAATGCTCGCCAACTAAGGTGGTACTTAGGCATGGTGCTGATGTATTATACACTCTTTTTTATCCAAACACTTATGCACATTCACACCAGTTGCAATATCTTGAGCCATTGATATTTAGTTCGAATTCCCAGCTACATCAACTTGAGCTCTCCTAAACTTCAACACCCCCCTCATCCCCAAGCTGAATGTCCCATCGATTCATCTTGGAAAGAAGAACATAAAATGTAGCGGAATACACGACTTTGGTGAATAAATCAGAAAGCTGCTGTTTGGTCGGCACATGAATGAGAGAGATAAAGCTAGCTTTAAATGCTTCTCTCTGATCACTAAATTTTCAATGATACTATAGTTTAGTGGAAAATTAAAATTATCGATCTCACAGAGATTGTACAAGCGAACATCCTATATACTGAAACATAGTTTTAGAATCATTGTTCAAGTAAATCAAAATTTGAAAAGAGTTTTTATGACTGAAATCAAATTTGCAAGATTTTAAATTAAAACAAGAATTAAACCAAGTTTTCAGACAATAGAGAAAAGTTCAGATTCCTGGGCAAGTTCATATCTTGGATAACATGCAAGGAAATCAATCGATCAATTAAAAATAAAGATTAAGGAGGAAATCAGAAAATTATTATAAATTCCAGGGTTTGGCAATTCATAAAGTAGATTATCAATTTCCTATATCCTTTCGATCTCTAGAAAAATTAATAACTCCCCAAAATATCAGATTTTATTCCTATGGATTAAATTCTTCTTTTCAGACACAATAAAAATTCATATTATCAATTCCTAAATCGATTAATTAATGTTCACTTTTCAGTCTCAAATTAATTAATTATAAAAACCTAATTAAATGGCCAATTTAATCAGTTAAGAAAAGCACAAGAATTGATAAACCTTATTAATATTGATTGATTCGATAACCTAAACATGCATCCAAGATATTCACATAAACCCTATAATCTGATTAAAGGATTACCTACACATATTCTTATTAAACAAATATATGAAAAGATAAAACTTTTAAATGTTCTTCATAAATAAAAACAGTGTTGAATTGAATCCAGTTTTGAGAAATATCGATCCCAATCTTCAATCCAAAGCAATAACAATTGAAGAACCGATTAAAACCTAATTCTGAGTCTAAAAAGTGGCATGAATGTATAATTTTTCCAAATAAGTTTAGATAATTAAACATGGCAACTAATGATAATCTTGGGAAATCCGCCTAATCAACTCGTGTGTCGATCGACACACGGCCGTAATTTCGAACCGATGTGTGCGCCTGTCGATCCACTTCTCCGGACGCCATGTCAATCGACATGCCATGTCGATCGACATGCGTGTTGCATGTCGTCCAAAAACCTGTGTTTGGTGTTGATGTAGAAATTCCACCTTAAAATTGATGTTTTGATGTGTCAAAACTGAGTACCAAAGTCTAGGCCTTACCTCATGTAATCCTTGTATAGGATAATCGAGTTGTAATAGTCTAGGAGAAGAGAACTGTCAAAAACTGTGGAACGGTTTTTGAGAAAGAAGCCGTCCAAATGAGAAAACTGTCAAGGATAAAGGACGAGAAAAACTGAGCAGAGTAACAGATGCGGAAAACTGTGCAGACAGTATTTCAACTGTCAAGGATTGCATATCAAAGAAAACTGTGGACACGGTTTTCATAAAGAAACTGTCAAGAGGCGCTCACTGTTTCAGGTCAAGACAGTTTCACGTCAAAGGAATACGTGAACAACATGATGCCAAACAGTCATAAAAGAACATTAAAGAAGCCAATGATGAGAGACAGAGAAACACTCAGTTACGATTGGCGTACAATGTTGTTAAGCGTCTAACACATCAAGTACAAACTGCCCTGTAAAAAGCATCGCAGTGGTTCAGAAAAGGCAGAGGAGCAGGTGATAAGCTCATATTATTACTAACTTATCTATATTTTTCTCCATTGTTTCAAGTATTTTATATTATGTTTTTACTTAATTTCTGTGCATGAGACTATTTTAGAGGGTGTTATGTTTGTCATGGTAAGATTTTGCAGGTTTTAGGCCAAATTCATTGGAAACACGTATCGAAAGCAGATGATATTCAAAGGAACAGTCACGAATTCTTCCACACGTGGAATCTGACCTAATGGAGCATGGAAATAGAAAAATATTTGAGTTAGCTTTTCAACGCAACTGGAATCGGGTCAATCGGAGTTTGAGAGCACAAGTTATGGTCAAAACTGTGAGACTGCGTAGAAAGAGTCGACGGAAGGAATCTCGGGCAACACAGAGGTTTCTGTCTCGATAGACAGACAGCCCGTCGACCAAAATAGTGGATTTTGTAGCCGTGTCGACAGACAGGCAGCCCGTCGATCGACACGCGCACTGGAAATGCATATTTTTGCCCAATTTGGAGATTTTTCCTTCCCAAGCCATTACCTTTTGAAGATTTAATTTCTCCTGCTATAAATAGGACCTCTTAGGCACGAAATAAAAGCTTTTATATCAATCTTTTCAGCATTATTGCACTTAGAATAATTGAGCTTTGGAGTTTTTACAAGACATTCAAGGTTCCTCTTTATTTGTAAGTTCATTAATAATATGTTTGCTTTAATTCTAGTCATATTTTGTGGCTAGAACCCTAAACATGTTCTAGGGTTATGATTTCTTTTCTGATGCATGTTAATTGATATAAACTCTCTAAGCATGGATTAATTCTCTGATTTAATTTTATAATCTAGATTAAAAGAAGGACCGAGAGGTGAATTGAGATCTAGGTTTATAGTTAATAATTGATGGATCGAGAGATGAAAATTATTAACAGGAAGAGAGAATTAAATATGTTTGTTTTCTGTCCAACCAAGAAGAAACCTACATAGGAATAATTAGATAATTATGAGATTGATTAATTTGCTGTTCTTGAGACCGAGATGAGATAGTCACTAATTAATAATCTAGGATTTAATTGCCCAACCAAGGAATTTAATCCACAAAAATCTATGTTTTCCCCATTGTGAGTTGATTGATATTGCATGTTGATGATTAGATTATCTGCCCTAGGATCTGTGTTTCCCTTCATTGTTTTCAAAACCCTTTAATTTCTCGCATTGCCATCTTTAATTTCTAAAACAAAACCCCTTTTCTGAAATCCTCAAACTTCTATGTTCTAAGAATCGTGGCTAGTACTTTGGATTTTTCGTTGCACAGTCCCTGTGGGATCGACCACCTTAGGGTGTAAAAATTATTTGCTACTGTATTTTACAGTTATCAAATTGGGTCTACTTTAAAGAGAAGGATGGACTCTGATTGGAAATCCCTCGAAATGTCTCTACCGACTATTTTCAAATTTCCAACTATAAATAGTAGGAAGATCAGAGACAACAAGAACAATCGAGCACCTGAAAACCAAGCCTTCACTCTGCCGAATTTAAACTCTAACACATTGAAAGCTCTTAACTGAATGACATTATTTCTATGGTTTATTTATTGAACACGAGGCATTATTGCTTAAGGAATCTTCCGAGATTCTCTGTGTAACCTTGTGTACACGAGGATTAAGTCCTTCGATTTAATCTACTCTCTTGGTGTTTTTAGTTTTCAAGTGAGAACACAACAGTCTGATTTTCTAAGGAAAAGAAGGTTATCACGGGCAACTGCCAACCAACATACGTTCTGGGAAGAACTGAACCATCCACCCACTGGAGAAGGAGAAGTGAGGTTTGTCCTTAATCCATTTCCGACGACGACCAGTTCTGAGGTGACTTCGAGGTGGTACTTGGCTTTGAGAAACTGAAGAAGGAGTGAAGAACAACTGTCTGGGCGAGTGATCCATTCTGCTGTGGACGGTGGCTTCTACAGTATTTGGCTATAGATCGTGAGGATTGTATCTTCATTAATTAGTAAATTACCGGATCAATTTTCAAAGAGTGGACGTAGGACTTAAGGCTCCGAACTACTATAAATATCTTGCATCATTTACAGTTTACTTACTTACGCATCATACAGTTTACAATTGTACTTTGAAACCTTCAACACTTGTTTGAAAAGTGTATAACTGTTGACAGTTCATAACTATTAATCGGTAACCTAACCTGCTGGCCAATCAAAACTGTCGTTTTTAAAACTGTAACTTAAGAACTGAGTTAAGTTGAAAATGAGTTGTCTGCATATTAAGAGTGCGAATAACTGTCTTTATACTTCCGCTGCACATCATACGTACTCTGATCTGGGACCAACAACCTGCATCTCGACACCATCATCTTTAGCAGTTGCGTCGATCGATAATCGAGGTGTCGGTCGACACAGAGGACACGACTGAATTGACCAATCTCCACACTTAGCTGAATTTGTAATCAAAAACCTGTATTTTCCACCATAACAAACAAACCAAGCATAAAACCAACGCGATGCTAGGAAAATCAAGTAAACACACAATAAAATCATTAAAACAACCTAAAAATCCATTGATAAGTGAATGAAATAACGCACTTATCAACTCCCCCATACTTGAACTGTTGATCGTCTTCGATCAAATCACCAAAAGAAATTCAAAGTCATGCAAACAGAGATGTGCAATGCCTCACAAGATTCATCACGATCTAAGTACACTCTCATCCAAAAGATACTGCAATGATCATCAACAGTTTCTGGAAGAACCTCACAGATAGAAAGAATTTTTCACAATCACTCATCACTCAAGTGTTTAGGATATGTGTTTACACTCTATTCAAAGTAATACATTTTTCTTAACCATAAGTTTGGAAAATTTCTCATCTCTCCACTGCTTATAAAGTAAAATGACTCGTTGAATCAAAAAGGTATGTATTTTGGTTGTAATGGGGCTTGACTAGAAGGTAGGTCGTTTTAGGCTGAGTGACTAACACACTTATAATTTTCACAACTTCCCAACTCTCAACTTCCCACATCACTTCTATTTCCTCAAATTCCTCTTTTCTTCACCTTTTTCTTTCAGCACATGTTCACCTTGTGAACTTATTCCACAATTTTTTTTTTCAACACAAACAAAACCCAGAATTAACAAGAGGGTATTCTCTCTTTTTTTTTCAAGACAACTCAAGTACATGAGCATTCAAATTTTGTCAAATAATCTACACAACTCTTATTCAAGTTACCCTTCTCATTTTCTCACAATCTTAATCCACAATTGACACACCTGAACACTACTTATATCAAGAAATAAAAATGCAGGCCCAAAGTGGCTACAAGTGGTCATGTGTAGGGTTAGTGTTTGAGATAAGGCTAAGAAAAAAGATGCCTAAGATCATTTTCACCAAGTTTTACATCAATACGGTCTCGAGAGAGAAATAAGCCAAATTCTAGAATCCAACTACAAACTTAATCACACATGAAAGGAAATCAGAACAAATCTCACTTGGGTTAATTTGTTCTTCCCTAACACTCATCAAATCCAAACTAGATAAATCAAACAAAATCAAGAATCAGAGAGCAACTTATCATGCAGTATTCTCCTATCATCGACTACTCATCATGCAATCCTAATTATCCGAATTCTAGTGCAGATCAATCATCAATCAAAGGTTTCATAGATATGGGAGGAATAGTACAAAATCTCAAGTTGCACTTAAACAGATTTTGAACCTTGGAAGCAAATACAACTGAAATACTCAAATACAATGGAAATAACTGAAACTAGAACAAATACAACCGAAAGAAAGCAAATACATAAAAAACAACTGAAATACAAGGAAAGAAATAACAAATAATAGAAAGGAAATACAGAAAAATAATAAGATAAATGATAAATGATTCCATTGCCACGAGTCATCTTCCCCCCAAACTTATCAATACGAAGGAAAGAATAAGTTTGACAGTCAGCTTGTAGGAAAGGAATCTGGACCTCAATCTCGTCACCGCGGGGGCCAATCTTGATTAGGTTGGAGCTACCTCCTATAGTATCGGAGCATTGGATCAATATCGGAAAATAACTCCTCCATCCGTTGGGTCAGATGCCCGATCACAGCGGTGTGCTCGGTCTGCTGGGTTTGAACACCCTGTAAGGTGGTCTGGATACTTTGAAGAGTGGCCGTATGCTGCTGTTGACTCTCGTGCACATGTCGCAGCTGATCCCCCAAGCTAGCTGAGGCAGCGTCCTGCTCCTGCATCAACTGAAAGAACTGCCCCCAGTCGGGGACACTGCTAGAAGAACCTGCGCCGCCATAAGAACTGGAAGCGCCACCCCAGCCCCCCGTGCTGAAAGGATGTTTGGTCTGAAAGGGGGGACCCTCATCTCAGGGCTGCTCCTCAGCGGTCTGTCGCTCTGCCCATCACTGCTGTTCATCCCAAAGAGTTGTCTCCTCGCTGGACAGTACCCGCTGGTCGGGCCGCATACCCAGGTGGTGCGCCAGTCTGGATGTGGGGGATCCGCTTCTAGAATTCCGAATTTGGTCCATATGCGTCTGAATGTGCATAAACCAGTTATCACGGAACTGGAGGTCTGTGACATGAGTCAGCTCTAGGGCTGGTAGAAGAAACCTATCGCCATTAGACAAGCGCAAGTACATGTGACCCCGATGACGAATAATAAACTGATACTGCTCCAGATGGTTGGTGATCAAAGTCCGAAAGCCACCAACCAGGTGAAGGCATGGACGGGAATCCCCACATGAGCGGCGATGGGGGATCACAAAGCCCCCGCACCAAAAATTGCTGGAATCGCACCATTTGCCGCTTCCAATTCTCCATGACGAAGGCGGCTAGACTAATATGAATGCCGCTGATCTCACAGGAGCAGGCCTTTCCACTCTCGTTCGGGCCAAAAATAGAAGCCCCAAAGCACTTTTTGATGTACCCCAAAAATGGGTTGTCGATTGACGAGGCTTTCATGCGGCCCATGTTGAAGTTTGCGGGATTGGCCTCAGCAGCAATGCTAGGCCAGAAGGTCTCGATGTGGAACTCCTCCAGCTCATGGTACAAGCCCCCTAGCTCGCACCCAAATATGGTGACCAGCTCGGTGCGTGTAAGAGTGTACCGTACCCCTCATAGCTGAAACTGAATGCCATTGGGTTCCACCAGGTGCGACCGATGCGGCTCGATGATATGCAAAGTGGCAAAGAACTCCAAGACAAGGGGCCGAATAGTGGGGCAGAACTGGTGGATGAAATGCCCCCAACCGCATCTCTCAAAAAATCACTGCACATCGTTGTTGATCCCCAGCTCTGCCATAGCCTTACATCGGGATACCGCATTGGGCAAATTCAGAAATCCTGAGAGTGGGCAAAGCGGGTGGCATGGTCGGGAAGGGCAAACTGAGGGGGCCATCCAAGGAGCTCCATTGGGACTAGAACCTGGTCGACATCATCGGCCTCGAACTCAGAATCCACTGCATCATCTCCCTCATCATCCTCATACATCTCCTCCTCCTCAGGCAGATAATCCTCATTAGATGAAGACATTATCCTAGTATCTACAAAACCAACAAAGACAAAATGAGCATAAAGAAACTAGTAGAAACAACAAACTCCCCCAAACTTGCGTAATGCAATTTCAACAAAAAAATTCCAACCAAATTAGACATGCCCATATCAAATTGACCACCCAATCATGCAATTCACACCAAATCCAAGTGCTAATCATCAATCAAAGGCCAAGATAACCACAATTTGCAATTTGGAAAGGTATAAACCAAGCAACAGTAAAGGGGGTTTCAAATTGAATCCAAAATTCCATAAATCCAACCTAATAAAACATGCCCATTCCAAATTTACAACCCAATCATGCAATTCACACCAAATCTAAGTGCAAATCATCAATCAACAGTCAAATTAACCATAATTTGCAATTTGGGAAGGTATAAATCAAGCAGCAGTAAAGGGGGTTCCAATTTGAATCCAAAATTCCACAATTCTCCATAAATATGAAAAATTAGCCAAAGAGGAACTCATATCGACTCACCCATGCCTCATAAAAGTTCTCATCGGACCTTTGAGCAAATCTGTGATGTCCTTCCTCCTCTGTCTGATAACACTGGGTGGATAGAAATTAACAAGGAATTCATTACTCAATTCTGTCCAAGTGCTGATGTTGCTCTTGTTCAGGGCAGAGAACCATGATTGAGCTTTGTCTCACAGGGAGAAGGCAAAAAGTCTCAATCGGATAGCACTCTTGCTGACTCCATTGATTTTGACAGTGTTGTAGAGCATTATGAACTTATCATAATGGAAATAGGGGTCCTCAGTAGCTCGGCCCCCGAATTGGTTATGCTGAACCATCTGCACCAGACCAGTCTTTAACTCAAAATTATTGGCACTGATGTCATTTCTTAAATTAGTCTCTTCGAACTTCGGCTTGTATCTTTTCTGGATAACATCCTCATCCTCATCACCATCAAATCTAGGCTCGTCCTCCTTGAGTCGGCATGAAGACTCTGTGTCGATCGACACACAGCCTGTCAATCGACACAGAGTGCCAGCAGCCAGAATTCTTCGTCGTACACTGCAGATTCCTTTGGTGGATAAAAACATTGATGTCTGAGATCAACTGTTAGGTACTAGTTCTTATTCTTGTCTAATTTTCAAACTTTTTCTAACTCTCCGAGTTCAAAATAAGTTTGGGGGGATGTGGACAAGGAATTCGAACTTTTCTATCCTTTTTATTGCTTTATGTTATTTGTGATTACTTAAATTTATGCCTAGAAAAAAAATATGGATATAGTGTGAGCAAAACTTCTTGTTGAGTTTTGAACCTATTTGAACTGATCGTGAGTTTGAAATTGATTGATGATGAGTTTGATTTTGATTATGGTTGATTGCCTATGAATGTAAAATACCGTATGATAGGATTGAATTGAAACTTACACTTGCATGATTCTTGAGTAGATTGAAGTTGTCTGAGGAAGAGAGATTGAACCCAAGTGAGAGTATGAGCCTTTATTGTTCATGTGAGATTCACATGTATGTTTCGTTTCTCTAGAACTTGCTTCTGTTCTGTTTCGAGACTGCATAGTGTGCACAAGGATAGAAAATGATTTTAGGCCCTCTTTTTTAGCCAAATTATCCTAAACACTTTCCCTTGTGATATTTTATCCATAGAATAGCCTCTTTGATCCTGTTACTTTTTCTTTCTTGGTCTATGAGTTAAGAAAAATATTATAGTTCTATCTTGTGTATGATTGAGTGCTATGAAAAAGGTGAATTGTATCCTATCTATATGATTTGGGTGAAATAAGGATAGTTGTTATATATGGATGAGAAATGTTTATTAGGTGAACAAAAGAGGGTTGGACTCAAGAGAAAAAAAGAAAAAGTTTGTTTATATCCTTTTAAGCTCAAAAGAAAAAAAAGTTAGAGCATAAAAAGATTAGAAAAGAAAAATAAAGAAAGAGAAAAGAAAAATAAAGAGCTTTGGTTTGTGTTGAAAATAATAGGAGAAAGGTGGATGAAGAGAATAGAGTGAATTCAGATTGATGAGGTGGACGCAATAGAGTTGATTTTGAGTCACTTGACCATATTTCCCTGCCTTTCACAGAAAACCTACATTACAATCAAATGAAAACTCCTTTTTGATTCTTGAATTGTGTGCACATTTGAGCAGTGGAGATTCTAGAAAATTTTCTAGCCTATGGTAGAAATTTCTTCATACATGTTGTGAGTGCTTTCATTGAAACCCAAACACTTGTGTGATGAGTGAAACACTTCCTTGTGAATCTTCCAAAGTTGATGAATGTCTTATCTCTTTCAAATTTCTTGTGTGATGTGAATTTTTTATTCTTGAATGTGATAAATCTTGTGAGGCATTGCACTTTCAACTGCATGAGATTTCTTTTTTGTCTTTTCTTTTGATTGAGGACAATCAAACATTCAAGTTTGAGGGGTTTGATAAGCTCATATCTGTACTCACTTATCCATGTTTTTCTCCTTTGTTTTAGTACAATTAGGTTTGTTTATTAGTTGTTTTCGTGCTTGAGTGTATTATAGAGGATGTTATGCTTGTCATGCTATGTTTTGTAGGTTTTAGAGGCTAAAAGTGAGCAAAAGATGAAAAGAGCTGAGTTTGATAGAGTTGCTGCTTCGAATGACAAACGGGAAGTCAATCGAGTTAGGAGACATGCCAAAATCCCGAAGCATTACCTCTGTGTCGACCAATAGGGAGCATGTCGATCGACACAGAGGTCGGATGTCGATCGAAGGAGGCTCCACGAAGAAGGGCTCGACATGTGCATGCATGTAGATCGTTACGCATTGTGTCAACCGACACAAAGGCTGAAGATTGCCCAGTCGACATGGATGCATGTGTGTCGATCGACATAATTGGTATATTATGTACAAGATCGATTGTTAATATACTGGGAATCATAAATGTTGTATGTTCATCTCTTGTCTGAATTAATAAACATGTGTCGCAAACGCAATTATCCTCTTATCTCGTCGATAGGGATATCATACGGTGTGTAGTAGATCACGGAAGATCGTATGGATTGTTTGACCTAGCGAGATATAAATGGTTATCACAGCTGAAACAGTTCCAGGATAAACTATCTGTGTAGGCTGTGTATACGCAGTAGTATGCATCTTATCTTGGATGGCTTGGTATGCTGGTGTGGGGCACACATTGATAGGGACCTAAGTCGAGATCGATTCTTTTATCTGATATTAAAAGAATCTGGATCTCTAAGGCTTGATGAGATCCTAAGCCTATATGAAGGTACAGAAGTATATGCAGATTGTGTATTACTTAGAGTTGCAGTGAAAGGCTCTAGTTGAGCTTGTATATCTTTATCTTGGGTAATAGCAGTTTGTGTATGACTGTCTGGTACTGGAACTAGGTAACCACATCCATTATAGCATGGTGACATTCCCTGAGCAGCTCAAAAGGTTTGAGTGGATAGCCTCAGGAATATAAGATGTTAATTAATTAAATAGCTTGTCAGAGCTTAAATTAATTAACGAATGTCTGTAACCTTAAATGTGGGGATATACCAAGCCCATGCAACCCGTACCTCAAAACGTGGTAGCAAATAGGTAGGACAATATTGATTCTCTGGTGGAATGAATCAATATTAATTAATTAATTATATTCTGGGTTGAATATGAGAATTAATTAATTGATGGGCCTCATTTGCTATTTGCATTCTGGTCCCTGGTCTGGCCCATGAAACTCAAGCCTAATAGAAGTCCAGTATTTTCCTATAAATAGGCCTCAGTTCCTCAGATCTCAACACACCACAAGATCATAAGTTGCACACAGAAAACCAGGTTTTGGGAGCTGTGGTGATCGACTAGATCTGAGAAACGAGGAGGAAATTCTGCTTCTCAACCGGGCAAGGAATCTGAAGGGAATCTTCACCTGATATTCAGATTGAGTTGGGATACAGATCAGAAGATCAGATCAGGAGGATTATCTTCTTTCTTCTCGCTCATCTTTGTTTATGAAAATTGATTGATAATTTTCATAGATTTATTTCCTCAATCTATTAGGAATTAAATCTTTGTGCGTGGGAAAAGATCAAGTGGAATCTCCGCGCACTCGTTCTTTAGGGTTTCGCAATCTAGGTATTCCGCATAAACCCCCTTATGCATATTCAATAGGAACATGCTAGGATTAATCATAGTCATAGCAATTTATTTTTGATATTCCAATTAACGATCCTTGGCAAACGGACTTCGTGATTCAGTTTACGAATCCCTTCAATTGGTCTTAGAGCCAGGTTGAATTAATTGCATCTATCGGAAAAAATAATATTGCCTATGATTTGCATGATAATTATTATTGAATGATTGCATGGGTTTTGGATTGTATGATTATGTTTTTCGTCCTCGTGGTTTTTGGGTTAATCCGCCCTTTTATAAGGATTCGTTTTTCACCCACGAGATAAATATGTGGTTAGATTTAGATTTTTAGATTGTAATTAGGTTTATTCAATGTAATCTTTTATTTAAAAAATTAAATCTATAAAACAGAGAATGAAGAACATGGAGAACACGAAGAACGAAGAACACGAAGAACAAAGGACCGCACGACAGCGCACGATAGCGCTGGCACGGCAGCAGGCAATGCATGGCGGTCACGCGCAGCGAGGGGCACAGCGGCGCAGGCGCACGGCGGCCACGACGGCCTCACAGCCGCGCGAAAACCCTAGGGTTTCAGCGCACATGACGGGCAGTAGCAGCACGTTTAACAACCTTGCAGGCGCGGTGCAGGGGTCTCGGGACGGCAACGCGGGGAGGCGGGCACCTGCCGGGACGGCGGGCAAGGGCAGACTGGGCGCGATGGGCGCACGCAGCACAACAGAACCCTAGGATTCGCGCGCACGCGCAGCACCTGCGCAGCCTTATGCGCATTCACAGACGGCAGGCGAGTGCTTTCCGGGTGGCGGCGGCGGGACCTGGTGGTGCGGTGTGGGCTCGGGAGGCGGAGGCCGGCGACAGCGGTTGGTGGGGGCGGCGCGGCTGCAACCACGCAAACCCTAGGGTTTGCGGGTGCGAGCTGGGGCGCGTGTCTCCTCCGCGCCTCGTGCGTGTTTCCGACGAGCCTAGGAGAGCCAACGGTGGAAAAGATGGTGCTAGTCGGTTCGGGCAATGGTCGGGGCGGCAGCATGCGTAATAGGCAACGGCCAGAGGAGGCGGATTCGCGGGCTGCAACCATGCACATCGTGCATGGCTGTTACATGATTCCGAGAGCCCTCGCGGCGGCGGCGAGTCGCCGATGGTGGTGGTTCGCCGGTGGTGTCTCATCGGGCCAAGTTCTCACAGGCTATTGGGCTTGCAATGTGTACCTAGGTCTGTGATAAAGCTGTAGAATACAACAGCAAATAAATTTATAATAACCCGAAGGCTAGTCGAACCCACAGGAATAGTACAACGACATCATCTCATGTACTGGACACAGTTTATCAATTCGCTGTTTGAGTTAACCAATATTAGAAGAGTTTTTGTTGGTGAATTTGAAAATAACAATTGCAAGAAAGTAAAGAGTTTTGAAAACAATAAAGAGAAACACAGATCCTAGGGCAGATATTCTAATCATCAACATGTAAATATCAATCAACTCAGCAATGGGGAAAACATAGATTTTTGTGGATTAAATTCCTTGGTCAGGCAATTAAATCCTAGATTATTAATTAGTGACTATCTCCTCTCGGTCTCAAGAACACCAAATTAATTAATCTCATAATTATCTAATTATTCCTATGTAGGTTTCTTCCTTTTGAGACAGAAAACAAACACAATTAATTCTCCCTTCCTATTAATAATTTTCATCTCTCGATCCATCAATTATTAACTATAAACCTAGATCTCAATTCACCTCTCGGTCCTTCTTTTAATCTAGATTATAAAATTAAATCAGAGAATTAATCCATGCTTGAAGAGTTGATATCAATTAAACATGCATCAGAAAAGAAATCATAACCCTAGTACCTGTTTAGGGTTCTAGCCACAAATCATGACTAGAAAATAAAGAAACATTTAATTAATTGACTTACAAATAAAGCGGAACCTTGAATGTCTTGTAAAAAACTCCAAAAGCTCAATTATTCTAAGTGCAATAAGGCATAAAAGATCTCTGAAATTCGTGCCTAAGAGTTCATATTTATAGAGGGGGAAAAAGACCTAATTTGAGTATTGGGTAAAAATAGCAAAAACTGCCAAAACAGGCCAAAAATAGCCTTCTCGGACATCTGTGTCGATCGACAGGCAGGCTGTCGATTGACACAACCTTCAAGATCAAAATTCGGGCTAAATTTGTGACGTTTTTGAAATTTTGGCCTCTGTTTCAATCGACACAAATCCTGTCGGTCGACACAAATCCTGTCTCTCGACACAAAAACATCTGTCTGCGCAGTCTCACGATATTGGCCATAACTTTTACTCCTGAACTCCGATTGACCCGATTCTAGTTGCGTTGGAAAGCTAACTCAAAGTGCTTTCCATCTATGTGCTCCATTAGCTCAGATTCCATCTGTGGAAGAAGTAGTGACTGTTCCTTTGAACATCATCTGCTTTTGGTACGGATTTCCAATGAATTTGGCCTAAAACCTGCAAAAATCACCCATCAAAGGCATAACACCCTCCAAAATAGACTCATGCACAGAAATAAGTAAAAACATAACATAAAGCACTTGAAACAATGGAGAAAAATATAGATAAGTGAGTATAAATATGAGCTTATCAAACCCCCCAAACTTGAATATTAGATTGTCCTCAATCGAAGAAAAGAAGAAAGAAGTCTCAATCAGTTGAAAGTGCAATGCCTCACAAGATTCATCACAATCAAGGTTCATCAATCCACATCACACAAGCAATTGAAAGAGATAAGATATTCATCAACTTTGGAAGACTCACGGGAAAGTGTATCGCTCAACGACTCAAGTGTTTGGGTTTCAAATGAAAGCACTCACAACATGTATGAAGAAATTTCTACCATAGGCTTGCAAGAGTTCTAAAATCTCCACTGCTTATTTGTGCACACAATTCAAGAATCAGAAAGGACTTTGAAAGGGTTGTAATGAAGGCTTTTTGTGAAGGGTAGGGAAATATGGCCAAGTGACTCAAAATCAACTAAGTGCGTCCACCTCATCAATCTTAATTCACCTTCTTAAGACATCTACCCTTCTCCTCAAATTTCACAATTCAAATCAAGACTCTTTTTTTTTTTTCAAGCTCTCTTATCGAATCCCTTATACCCTTCTAAAAAATTACACATGATATTATTCATCGGGCTTATGAGAATTCTAATTTATTTTGAGCTATACAACCTCCCATCTTTTATTCACCACTAATTACAATTTTCTTTTCCACAACACATACTGAACTACCCTTTCTTCCATTAATCTTATAAATAAGACAAAAACCATTATAACTCCATCCAAATCTCATAGACAAGACAAAAAAATGGAGTTAGGCACAATGGGGCTTACTAGGGATAATTTCAACATACGAAGGGTTAGAGTTTAGGATTGGGCTAACAAAGATGGCCTAAGATCATTTTCGATCCTTGTGCACACTATGCAGTCTCGAAACAGAACAAAAGCAAGTTCTAGAGAAACAAAAACATACATGCGAAACTCTCATGAACAAATAAAGGCTCAAAAACTTACTTGGGTTCAAATTTTCTTCCTTAGTCAATTTCAATCCACTCAAACATCATGCAAGTGTAAGTTTCAATAGACCCTATCATGCGGTATTCTACATTCATGGGCAAATCAACCACAATCGAAATCAACTCAACTAATCAAAGACCGATTCAAACATTGCATATAATGATAGAGGGTTCAATTACTTAAAGATTTTCCTAACATACTATCTATATTTTTTTTATTGGCAAAAATTAAACACACCAAATCAAATAAAGCAAGTAAAAGTAAATAAAACAGGAGAGCGAATAAAGATAAGGGATAAAAGTTCAACTTCTTGTCCACATCCCCCCAAACTTATTTCGAACTCATAGAGTAAGAAAAAGTTTGAAAATCAGACAAGAAGAAGAACGGTACCTGACTGTTGATCTCAGACATCAACTTTTTATCCACCGGAGGCTGCAGAACACGAAAAACAGAATTTGGTGGCTGCTGGCACTCTGTGTAGATCGACAGGGGCTCTGTCGACTGACACAGAGCCTTCTTGTCGACCCAAGGGCTGGCTCGAAGTGCTCTATCGATCTGCCTCTGTGTCGATTGATCACTATTTTTTTTATAATGATTTTTTATAGTATAGTGACAAGTTAAAATTATCGTCCCACAGAGATTGTAAAAGCGAACATCTCATATACTGAATCATTTGCTTTCGGTTTGTTGTCTAAGTAGACAGAAATTTGAAAGGGTTTTGAAATTTAAAATTAACCTTTGCAAGAAAATTAAAGTAAAATAGGGAATTAAAATCGGGTTTTAAAACACTAGAGAAAAGATCAGATTCCAGGGCAAGTTCATGTCAAGGATAGCATGCAAGGGAATTTCATCGATCAATTTAAAATAAAGATTTGGTGGAACATCAGGAAAATATTACAAATTCCAGGGTTTGGCAATTCATAAAGTAGATTATCAATTTCCTATATCCTTTCGGTCTCTAGAAAAATTGACAACTCCCAAAAAACATCAGATTTATTCCTATGAATTAAATTCCTCTTTTCAGACAAAATAAAAATCCATATTATCAATTCTTAAATCCATTAATCAATTTTCACTTTTCAGTCTCAAATTAATTAATTGTGAAAACCTAATCAAATGGCCAATTTAATCAAATTAAGAAAAAGCACAAGAATTGATAAACCTATTAAAAATATTGATTGATTTAATCACCTAAACATGCATCCAAGACAATCACATAAACCCTAGAATCTGAATAAGGATTTACCTACGCATATTCATGTTAAACAGAAATATGGAAAGATAAAACCTGTAACACAACTTCATAGAGAAAACAAGCCTTGTAATTGCATCCAATCTTCAAAGGTTCGATCACAATCCTCACCAGAATTCGAAAACAATTCAAGGGCAAGAAAAACTCTAGGGTTCTAGTCTCAAAAGTGGCATGATAATGAAAATTCGCCTAATAAAACAATATATACTAAGTTTAAATGTCCCAACATGGAAATAACTTAAAAGCAATAAATTTCCTTCAGAACGACCCGAATTTCGATCGACACAAATCCTGTCGATCGAAATGGGTACTTCGAAATCGAACACTCTAGGCTCTGTCGACTGGTTGACTCAGACGTCCCTGTCGATCGACACAATTTCTGTCGATCGACAGGAATTTTTCTTCTGTCGCTCAGCTTGATTTTCAATGCGCTCTCCTTTTGCAACATACCTCTGTTTCGATCGACACACTTTCTGTCGATCAAAACAGAGGCTTCGGCCAAAATCTCCAAATTCCAGACTTAGCCAATTTTCACTCCAAAAACCAGCATTTTCAAGCATAACACACAACTCAGGCATAAAAACACTACGATGCTCATAATTTAAGGTAAACACACTACAATCTACTAAAAACACCCTAAAAATCCATAGATAAGTGAACGAAATAGCGCACTTATCAATTCCCCCAAACTTGAACTATTGATCGTCCTCGATCAAAACACCGAAAGAAACGTAAATTCATGCAAACAGAGATGTGCAATGCCTCACAAGATTCATCACAATCTAAGCACACCCTCATCCAAAAGACAATGCAATCAAAATCCAATCCAAATCATCAACTATTTCGGGAAGAACCTCACAGATAGACAGAATTTTTGCAATCGCTCATCACTCAAGTGTTCAGGACATGTGTTTCACTCAATTCAAAGTAATACAGTTTTCTTAACCATAAGTTTGGCAAATTTCTCATCTCTCCACTGCTTAGAAAGTAAAATAACTCGGTGAATCAAAAAGGTCTTTAATTTGGTTGTAATGAGGCTTTTCTAGAAGGTAGGTCGTTTTAGGCTGAGTGACTAGCACACTTATGATTTTACAACTTCCCAGCTGTCAACCCACATCACATCATTTCTCAACTTCTCTTTTCTATACTTGTATTATATATTTTTTTATTATTATTATTTTTTTTCGAACTTCATCTCGCAAACAAGTTCACCAACAAAATTTTTCAACACTTTTCTCTCTTTTTTTTTTCTTTCAAGTTAGCTCAATCCATAAGCACTCATATTTTCAACAATTCACAGCTCAATATCAACTACCCTTCACTTTCTTTTTTCAATTCAATTCAGAACTGGCTCACTAGAACACTACTTAAATCAAAGAAAGACTTTTCAGGCTCAAAGTGGCTACAAGTGGTCATGTGTGGGGTTAGTGTTTGGGATACGACTAAGAAAAGAGATGCCTAAAATCATTTTCACCAAGTCTTACATCAATACAGTCTCGAGAGAGAAATAAGCCAAATTCTAGAATCCAACTGCAAACTCGATCACACATGAAGGAAAATTTCAGGCACAATTCTCACTTGGTTCATTTGTTCTTCCCTAACAGTATCCAATCCGAATCAAATAAATCAAGCAAAATCCAAAATCAGAGAGCAACTTATCATGCGGTATTCTCCTATCATTGGCTACTCATCATGCAATCCTAATTGTCTCAATCTCAGTGTAGACCAATCATCAATCAAACAGGTTCATATCAAGGGAAGGAATAGTACATAATCTCAAGTTGCACTTAAATAATGGATTCTGAACTAAGAACAGTACATGGGAAAATATCAAATACATCAGAAATACCTAACTAAAGCAATTACAGCTGAAAGGAAATACAGTACAGGGAAATGAACTGAAATACAGGGAAATCAAATGCAGTACATCAAATCAGAAATAACAAGTACATAATGGATTCCATTCCCACAAGTCATCCTCCCCCCAAACTTATTCAACACGAAGGGAAGAATAAGTTTGAAAGTCAGCTTGTAGGAAAGGAATCTAGACCTCAATCCTGCGGTGGTGGCTGATCTCTCGTTGCCCTCCTGTTCCCGCGGCCATAGCGCAGGGCCGGCTCGAAATCGGCGAAGTGGTCCTCCATCCGGCGGGTCAGATCCGCCATGGCAAGAGCGTGGGCGGCGTTGTAGTCCTCCTGCTGCCTCCTGATGTCGGCAAGCAAAGCATCCTGCACCAGCTGATGATCCCGGACCTGTCGCAGCTCAATGCGGAAACTGGTGAAATTGGCCCTCTGCTCCTGCATGAACTAGAGGAAAGGACTCCAATCAGGGACTGCGGTGGATGAACCGGCTCCGGCATAAGATGTAGAAGCTCCGCCCCCGCCCCCTGCAGTGAATGGGGGGGCATCAGATCGGGGCGGCACATGTCGCTGCTGCTCAGCCCATCGCCGCTCCTCGACGATTCGCTTGGCCTCCTCCTCGCGGGTGCAAACCTACTGATCTGACGCTCCGGGATGGTGAGATAAACGGGAGGATGGTGGGTCACCTCGGGCATCGCGGGTCCGGTCCATGTGGGCCGGCGTGGCCATAAACCAGTTATCACGGTAAGCATAATCCGTGACATGAGTGAGCTCTGGAGCAGGCAAAAGGAACCGGTCGCCATTCGAGAACCGGAGAAAGAGCTCGCCTCGGAAAGGTATCACAAAGCGAAACTGCTCCAGCTGGTCGATCCGCAAGGTCCGTACACCCCCCAGCGGGGTGAAATCATCAACGGGAATCCCAAGATGCCGGGCGATGGGAGTAACAAACCCTCCACACCAGAAATCGCCCGGATTACCACCGGTCTGCCTCTTCCAGTTCTCCATGAGGAAGGCAGCCAAACTGAGGTGGACACCATTCAGCATGGCCCAGATACCGAAAATCTCGCTCCCCCGGGCCTTCCCGTGCTCGTTCCGGCCAAAAACAGAAATCCCAAACACCTTCTGAATATAGCGGAGTACCGGATTGTCAATCGCAGTGGCCTTCATGTTGGCCTTGCTGAAGTGGGCTGGGTCGGCTGTAGCGGAGATGGAAGGCCAGAACTCCCCAATCTGGAATTCGGGCGGCTCGTGGTAAAGGCCGGGTTCACAACCAAAGATCCTGTCCAGTTGTGATCTCGTGAGCCGATGTGGCTGCCCTCGGAGCTGGAACTGAATGCCGTTGGGCTCAATGGGGCCCTGACTGCGGGGCGGCTCAATGATATGCACTGAAGCGAAGAACTCCAGAACCAGTGGCGGAATAGTGGGCCACTGCTGGGTGATGAAGTGCCCCCAGCCGCACCGGCCGAATAGCGTCTGAACATCGTTCCCTAGGCCCATCTGTACTAAGTCATCTGCATCAGGGTATCTGGTTGGCTTCAGTGTGAAACGCTGCATGTGCTGGAAGCGCCGCTGATGATCGGCGAATGCAAACTCTGGCTCCCAGCCAGGCAACTCCTCTGGGACCACATGCTGGTCATTCTCCTCGTTGGCCTCAGACGCCGGATCCTCATGCATCTCCTCATCAGTGCTCGGTTGATATTCCTCATCAGATGAAGCCATCAGTAGCTTTCTGCAATAACAACCACCCAAAATCAATACAGGGAAGCACTAATAAAGTAGCCAACTCCCCCAAACTTGCCTAGTGCAAGTAAATCCAACAAAATTAAGCATAATCAAGCATGCCCATGACCAAGTAACCACCCAATCATGCAATCTCATACGACACCCAAGTGCAAAACAAATAACAGTAGCCACAAAAACCACAAAGTACACATGGGGGAGGCAGAAACCAAGCAACAGTAAAGGGGGTTGTGTATGAATCAAAATCCCAAAATAGAACAACAAATAGGCATGCCCATTCCAAATTGACCACCCAATCATGCAATTAACATCAAAACCAAGTGCAAAACGTAAATCATAAAGCAATTGAAACACAATTTGCAATTTGGAGAGGTTAAAATCGTGCAACAGTAAAGGGAATTCAAATGGAAGTCTCAATTCCTCAAAAATCTAAAGTAATCAGTAATGAGGCCTCAAGGAACTCATATCAAGTCTCCAACAACCTAGAACGAACTAATATAACCCGATATATGCAAGAAATCGACATAATTGCAACAATTCAACCAAGCACAAAAACGGGTAAAACTAGGGCTCAAAATCAAATTCATACACAAAACAAGTAAATGGAGACCTCAAAATCAAAGGAATAGAGATGAGAGATGATTACCTCGAGTGGATAGGAGGATGGTTGGCGAAATTTCGATCGGGGGGAGTCGGCGTGTGCGTGTGTCGAAAGAGAGGAGAGAAAGAATGAGGGAAAGAGGGGTCTGTCGCGTGTATTTAAAAACAGACTCGCGCGTCTGATTCGATCGACAGGATTCCTGTCGATCGACAGACGCGCATTTTTTCTATTTTTCATTTTTTTTTAATTAAATAAATGCGGAATGTAAATTTAAATTGAAACAGATTTGTGTCGATCGACAGGAATCCTGTCGATCGACACAGTTATTGACCGGACAACAAATGAACAGGAAATGACCTTGTCGATCGACACAAATTGTGTCGATCGACAGACTTTTTATACTTAACCAATTTTTTTTTAAAATTCCTCTGTCGATCGACAGGATTCCTGTCGATCGAAACAGAGGCTTAATTTTTGAAAACTGTATTTACAAACTGGAAATTTTTCTAAGGCATGAAATAAATCCTAAAACACCTAAGACTCGAAAATAGACTCTAAAACTGAATTAAAGCAATAAAGTGATGGGTTACCTCCCAACAAGTGCTTCATTTAACGTCGTTAGCTCGACGATACCTCAGATCATGGCCGGTCCAGATAGTGCACCTCCACAGCTCCAATCTGAAGCGGGCTGTAGTAGCACTTGACTCGGTTTCCATTGACCCGGAAGATGGTGCCATCCTGACCAGCTAATTCCACCACGCCATTGCTGGTGAAGTTGACCACAGTATATGGTCCATTCCACTTGGACTGCAGCTTTCCTGGCATGAAGCGGAGGCGAGAATTGAAGACGAGCACCAGATCACCTTTGTAGAATTATCGCCTCTTCAGGCCTTGATCATGGAATCTCTTGGCTCGGAGCTTGTAGTTCATGGAGTTCTCGTAGGCCTCCTCACGGAATTCATCCATCTCATTCAAGTAGGCAGCTCGGCTCTCAGCAGCAGCCTTCCAATTCATGTTCAGCTCCTTCACAGCTCTCCATGCCTTGTGCTCAAGCTCCACAGGAAGATGACAGGACTTAATCGGCGTCTTGAAAGCAGTACGGTAAGCCCATAGTGCGTCATCGAGCTTGAATGCCCAATCCTTCTTCATCTTGACAGTTTTCTCTAGGATCCCCTTGATCTCCCTGTTGGACAACTCGGCAAGGCCATTCCCTTGAGGATGGTATGGAGTAGTAACCCTGTGCTTGACACCATAGCGAGCAAGAAGAGCAGAAATAGTACGGTTACAAAAATGAGACCCACCATCACTCACCAAGGCTCTCGGAGTGTCGTATCTTGTCACCACATTCTTCTGGAGGAAATTCACCACAACTTTGGAGTCATTGGTGGTCGTCGGAATGGCTTCCACCCACCTAGAAACATAATCAACAGCCAAAAGAATGTAAGTGTACCCTCCTGAAGGTGGGAAGGGTCCCATGAAGTCAATCCCCCACACATCGAAGATCTCGACCTCAATCACTGGGGTCTGGGGCATCTCATCCTTCTTTGAAATATTGCCCATCCTCTGGCACCTGTCACAATTGAAGATAAACGACATGCAATCGCCATGGATGGTCGGCCAGTAGAAACCACTCGAGAGGACCTTGAAGGCGGTCCTGTTGGCAGCAAAGTGGCCACCGCTGGGAGAAGAGTGACAAGCCTCGATGATCTTGAAGAATTCAGACTGAGGCACACACCGGCGGATGATAGTATCGGCACATCGGCGCCATAGGTACGGGTCTTCCCAATAATAGAACCGGACCTCCTTCAGAAATCTCTTCCTTTCTTGCGGGGTAGACTCCGGAGGGGGAACTCCACTCACCAGGTAATTGGCATAGTCTGCATACCAGGGAGTCTTGTTGCAGTAGTACTCCTTGATATCCCTATCCTTGCATGCAAAGACCTGTTCATCAGGGAAAGTCTCTTGGATTCTCATCTTCTGGTCATCCCCCTCGACTGGATACTCCAACCTGGAGAGGTGGTCAGCAATCACATTCTCACAGCCCTTCTGGTCCTTGATCTCCACATCAAACTCCTGAAGTAACAGGATCCATCTGATCAATCTGGGCTTGGCATCCTGCTTGGCAAACAAAAATTTAATAGCAGCGTGGTCAGTATAAACTACAGTTTTCGACCCTATCAAGTAAGGCCGAAATTTATCAAATGCATAAACTACTGCTAGCATCTCCTTCTCCGTAGTGGTGTAATTGCATTGGGCAGGGTTCATGGTCTTGCTGGCATAGTGAATGACATGGAAAAGCTTCCCCTTCAGCTGTCCTAGAACCGCTCCAACTGCAAAGTCACTAGCATCACACATGAGCACGAAGGGCTCATCCCAATCCGGAGAAGTGAGGACTGGAGCAGTCACCAATTCCTTCTTCAACTGCTCGAAGGCCTTCAGACACTCTGCATAAAAAAAAAAAGATACGTCTTTCTCAAGCAGATTACAAAGAGGTCTAGAGATTTTAGAGAAATCCTGTATAAATCTGCGGTAAAACCCGGCATGGCCTAGGAAACTCCGGACTCCCTTCACATTGAGTGGTGGTGGCATCTTCTCGATTGCAGTGATCTTGGCCTTGTCCACTTCCAGACCTTCAGAGGACACCCGGTGTCCAAGTACAATCCCTTCTTTCACCATGAAGTGGCACTTCTCCCAATTTAGGCATAGGTTTGTCTCAACACACCTCTCCATCACTGTACCTAGATTCTGCAAGCAAACATCAAAAGAGTTACCAAAGACAGAAAAGTCATCCATGAAAACCTCCATAATATGCTCAATAAGATCATGAAAAATGGACATCATACACCTCTGAAAAGTAGCAGGTGCATTGCACAAACCGAAAGGCATCCTCCGATAAGCAAAGACTCCATATGGGCATTTGAAAGCTGTCTTATGCTGATCTTCTGGGGCCACTGCAATTTGGTTATAACCAGAATAACCATCTAGGAAACAGTAGTAGGGATAACCTGACAGTCTGTCAAGCATCTGATCAATGAAGGGCAGAGGAAAGTGATCGTTGCATGTGGCGGCATTCAGAGCTCGGTAGTCGATGCAAAACTGCCATCCTGTGACTGGTCTCGTCGCCACCTCTTCGCCATCCTCATTCTTCACAATCTGCATTCCCCCCTTCTTGGCCACAACCTGTGTCGGGCTCACCCATTAGCTGTTGGAGATGGGATAGATCATCCCATTGTCTAGAAGCTTCAGTACTTCCTTCTTCACGACTTCTTGCATGGTAGGGTTGAGTCTCCTTTGAGCTTGTCTCTTTGGCTTGGCCTCTTCTTCCAAGTTGATCCTGTGCTAGCATATTGTTGGACTGATTCCTTTGATATCTGCCAGTGTCCATCCAATGGTTGACTTGTGGTCCCTCAAGACTCGTAGCAGCTTCTCCAACTCTGTAGAATTAATAAAAGATGAAACAATCACAGGATAAGTATTGTCAGGACCCAAGTAAGCATATTGCAGATGAGAAGGAAGAGGTTTCAGCTCCAAAACTGGTGGTTCGGGCCATTTTTTAGCATCGGGTGCGGCTGTTTCGGTCGACACAGCCTCTCTGTCGATCGAAACAGAGGCTACTTCTTTCTCCTGGTCTGCCTGTCGAATGGTTGAATTTTTGAATTTGTGTCGATCGACACCCTCCATGTCGATCGACAGGGAGGAAATTTTTCACTGTTCGACACACCAGCTCTGTCGAGCGAAACAGAGGCATCAGCTCGAATTTTTTCTGTTTCTTTCACAAACTTGATCGGCAGAGGCTCCCTTTGGTTCTCCTTCGCCCTAGGTAACTCCTCCTTCACATCTAAGTCCACAATAAAGTCCAGGAGCTCGTCACAGGCTTCATCAAGCTCTGAAAAAGAAAACAAGGAGTGGTGAAGACATTGCTCTAGATAATCAGTTTTAGCATGCAAAGAAAGTAAAGGGGAAGAGATCACCGGATCAAAACTGTCAATCATATGGCATTCTTCTTTGTAACTCCCATCATCATGTTTTTGCATGGACTTGAAAATGTCGAAGGTCACAGACTCATTGTTGACTCGGAATGTCAGTTTCCCTTCTCGAATATCGATCAGGGCTCCTCCGGTCCTCAGAAACGGTCTCCCCAGAATCAGCGGGATGTTGTGATCCTCCTCCATGTCCAAAACAACGAAGTCAGCCGGGAGTATGAAATCTTTGACTTTCACTAGGACGTCCTCCACAATTCCTCTCGGATAAGAGATCGATCTATCAGCCATCTGAAGAGTGATGGTAGTCGGCTTGATATCTCCAATCTCCAGTCTCTTGAAAATGGACAACGGCATCAGATTGATGCTTGCTCCAGAATCGCAAAGCACCCTGTCGAATGTCTCTCCACCTATGACATAAGAAATAGTGAATGAACCCGGATCCTCTCTTTTCAGAGGCAGCTTCTTCTGAATAATAGTACTGCATTCCTCAAACAGGTTCACCATCTCGTGTTGTAGCATAGGTCTCTTCTACGCGACCATATCCTTGAGGAATTTGATGTACCCCGGCATCTCCTGCAGAGCTTCCACGAGAGGAATATTGATGTGCACCTTCTTCATGTTCTCTAAAAATCGTGCATACCTCTCATTCACCTTCTTCTTGGCAAATCGCTGCGAAAACGGCATCGGGGGCAACTTCTCTCCTTGATCTGGCAGCTGTGTCGATCGACAGGGGTTCTGTCGATCGACAGAACCTCCTGAATCGATTTCTAGTTCTGGAACTCCATTTCGATCGACAGAATTTCTGTCGATCGAAACAGAGGCTTCTGCCTCGGGTTCCTGCTCCTTTTCACTCCCTTCTTCGGCCTCAGATTCGGCCCCTTTGTGTTCGGGTCCCTTGTAAGACTTGCCACCCCTCAAAGTAATGGCATTGACCTGATTTCTCTGATTCTTCGGGTTGGCCTGAGTGTTGCTCGGTAATTGCCCTTGTTTATGTTGTGAACCAAGGGATGCGACAATCTGGCTGACCTGTGTCTCAATGATCTGAGCATGTTTCTCCACTCTATCAACTTTGGAGTTGATACCTTCCACTTCTTTCTCCAAGTTTCCAACTCTCTTATCAGACCCTTGCATGAACTTGGCTAGGATTTCCTCGAGGCTCAGCTTCTTCTTTGGCTCAACAATTTCTCCATTCTCCACCTTGAATCCAGCAGGCGGTTGTTCGGCAGCTTCAGGATTTGAATATGAGAAACCTGGGTGATTCCTTGCTCGATTGGGAATGTAGCCTTGATTGTAGTTCTTATTGTAGCCCTGATTTTGTGAATATCCCCCTCGGTTGTTATTCTGATAACCACCTCTTTGGACAAAGTTGACATCAGCGGCATCAGTCTCACCAGAAGAGGACGGAATTGGATCGACAGCAACAATGGTTCATCCAGATTCCATTTTGGCAAAATCCTCTCTCAACTTCTTGATTTTGCGCATTAGGTCTACCTCGGGTTTTGCTACCTTTTCCACAGCTTTGACTGGCTCCTTGCGGCTGCTAGACCATCTCTGACTGTTGGTTGCCATCTTCTGAAAGAAGGCCATGGCTTTCTTGGGACCATTTGTCATCACAGAATCTCCCAATGTGGAATCCACCAGTTCGACAGTCTTTTAATTTAATCCTTCATAGAAAGTCTCAACTTGATCTGCCAAACAAAGATTGTGACCTGGACACAACCGCAGCAACTCCTTGTACCTCTCCGAGGCCTCATAGAAATTCTCATCGTACCTCTGAGCAAACCTCATAATATCCTTCTTCCTTTGCCTAATGATACTTGGGGGAAAGAAATTCATCAAGAATTCGTTCCTCAGTTCCTTCCAAGTGCCGATGTTGGACTTATCCAACGCAGTAAACCATGACTGGGCCTTGTCACGCAGAGAAAAGGCAAAAAGCCTCATTCGCATGGCACTCTTGCTGACTCCATTGATCTTCACGGTGTTGCAGAGCATGATGAATTTGTCAAGATGAGCATAGGGGTCCTCAGTAGCTCGGCCCCCATATTGACTTTGCTGAACCGTCTGCACTAACCCAGTCTTCAGCTCAAAGTTATTGGCATTGATGCCAATGCTGAAATCAGTCTCCTGGAACTTAGGTCTGTATCTCTTCTGGATAGCATCCTCATCCTCGTCATCATCAATCCCTAGATCATCATCCTCATCTTCATCATCTGAGGATTCATCAGGTGGATCGTTGTTCTTCTTTTTGGCTCTTTCCTGCTCCAGCATAACCATACGCTCCCGCATGGCGTGCATCTCTCTCAAAAGCTCAGCTGTCTGCTCGGGAGTGAGATTGGGAATGTTCTCTTGATGATCATCGGCCATCTTGACAGTTTCACTGCTGGAAGCGGCTTCCTCTCGGTGTCTCCGACTGTTGTTTCTTCTGCAAGTAGCATCAATCTCAGGGTCGATAGGAATCGGTGCCTTACCACTTCTCCTTGTGTGCATTAACTACCTGCAAATCAATCACATGAATAGTGAATACCCACAGAACAACAATAAAACTGAATTAAATTAACTAACACACTATTTGAACGAGAAAACAGTAAAAATTTGAAAAACAGCTTCTCTGTCGGTCGACAGAAATCGTGTCGATCGACAGAGATTCTGTCGGTCGAAATTTTCTCTGTCGGTTGAAACAGAGGGTAAAATTTAAGGGAAAAACTGGCGAAATTTTTAAAGGAAATTAATAAGGAAATTTTGCAATACTGAAAGGGAAATTAAAATTAAAATTACAACTTAAATCAACAACCCTAAACAGATTCAATAACAAGATAATTCTAAACAATCCCGGCAACGGCGCCAAAATTTGATCACTATTTTTTTATAATGATTTTTTATAGTATAGTGACAAGTTAAAATTATCGTCCCACAGAGATTGTAAAAGCGAACATCTCATATACTGAATCATTTGCTTTCGGTTTGTTGTCTAAGTAGACAGAAATTTGAAAGGGTTTTGAAATTTAAAATTAACTTTTGCAAGAAAATTAAAGTAAAACAGGGAATTAAAATCGGGTTTTAAAACACTAGAGAAAAGATCAGATTTCAGGGCAAGTTCATGTCAAGGATAGCATGCAAGGGAATTTCATCGATCAATTTAAAATAAAGATTTGGTGGAACATCAGGAAAATATTACAAATTCCAGGGTTTGGCAATTCATAAAGTAGATTATCAATTTCTTATATCCTTTCGGTCTCTAGAAAAATTGACAACTCCCAAAGAACATCAGATTTATTCCTATGAATTAAATTCCTCTTTTCAGACAAAATAAAAATCCATATTATCAATTCTTAAATCCATTAATCAATTTTCACTTTTCAGTCTCAAATTAATTAATTGTGAAAACCTAATCAAATGGCCAATTTAATCAGATTAAGAAAAAGCACAAGAATTGATAAACCTATTAAAAATATTGATTGATTTAATCACCTAAACATGCATCCAAGACAATCACATAAACCCTAGAATCTGAATAAGGATTTACCTACGCATATTCATGTTAAACAGAAATATGGAAAGATAAAACCTGTAACACAACTTCATAGAGAAAACAAGCCTTGTAATTGCATCCAATCTTCAAAGGTTCGATCACAATCCTCACCAGAATTCGAAAACAATTCAAGGGCAAGAAAAACTCTAGGGTTCTAGTCTCAAAAGTGGCATGATAATGAAAATTCGCCTAATAAAACAATATATACTAAGTTTAAATGTCCCGACATGGAAATAACTTAAAAGCAATAAATTTCCTTCAGAACGACCTGAATTTCGATCGACACAAATCCTGTCGATCGAAATGGGTACTTCGAAATCGAACACTCTAGGCTCTGTCGACTGGTTGACTCAGACGTCCCTGTCGATCGACACAATTTCTGTCGATCGACAGGAATTTTTCTTCTGTCGCTCAGCTTGATTTTCAATGCGCTCTCCTTTTGCAACATACCTCTGTTTCGATCGACACACTTTCTGTCGATCGAAACAGAGGCTTCAGCCAAAATCTCCAAATTCCAGACTTAGCCAATTTTCACTCCAAAAACCTGCATTTTCAAGCATAACACACAACTCAGGCATAAAAACACTACGATGCTCATAATTTAAGGTAAACACACTACAATCTACTAAAAACACCCTAAAAATCCATAGATAAGTGAACGAAATAGCGCACTTATCATCGATCGACACCCTGTGTGTCGATCGAAACAGAGCTCCGATTTTTATTTTTTTTTGTTTTTTTAAAAATAAACAACACACGGAAATTAGGGAAACAAATGAAATAAAGCAAGTAAAACAATGGGTTACCTCCCATTCAGTGACTTAGTTATTGTCGTGGCTCGACGATAGGGATCCTTCACCAAGGAGGTCGGGTCCAGACTCGCCGCCCCCTTGCATCGATCATGTAGACCATCCGGTGACGAATAACAGTGGTGAGCTCGGAAGAGGATGGTGTAATTGGCAATTTTGCCATCCTATTTTCGCGCTCCCATTCGATCTCGGTGGCTTCTTCATCTTCCTCAATGGTGGTGGAGATGTTATTGCAATCAGCTTCCTTTTGGCTTTGATCAATCACAAAGGTGATTGTCTCGTCATTCCCTCGGAGTGTAATCTCCCCACCTCGGCAGTCTATCAGTGCCCCACTTGTCTTCAGAAACTCTCTTCCAAGGATCATCGGCATTCCATGTTGTTCCTTCATATCCTAAACAACAAAATCAGCAGGAAAAATTAAATGCCCAACACGAATTAAAACATCTTCCACAACTCCCCTTGGTCGAGAAATTGAGCGATCAACCATCTGAAGAGTGATTGAGGTTGGCCTCATCTCGCCTATCTGCAGCTTTTGGAAGACTGAAAATGGCATCAAGTTGATGCTGGCTCCTGTGTTGCAGAGGACATTCCTAAACTCCTTCCCCCCCAATCTCGATCGGAATAGAGAAGCATCCCGGATCGGACCTCTTGGTTGGAACCTATTTCTGCAAAAGAAGACTACACTGCTCATGAATTGAAATAGTTTGATCTTCGATTACCGACTTTTTCTCGCTCATCAACTTCCTCAAGAACTTCATGTAGCCGGGAATCTCGTGGAGAGCCTCGATCAAGGGAATGTTGATGTGGACCTTCTTGAGATTCTCCACAAATCGAGCAAACTTTGAATCTTCCTTCTTCTTTGCAAATCTTTGGGGAAAGGGCATTGGAGGAATTGGATCACCTTTCTTCTTTGAATTTTCAGCTCCATGTGGCACCTGTGTTGTCTGCCTGTCGACTGCCTCTGTCTGTCCTGCCTGTCGATCGACACGTCTGCATCCCTCATGTTGGTCGATTTGTTGTCCTATCGGCCTCTGCTGCTCTCCCCAGCCTCTGTGTCGATGGACACAGACTCTGTGTCGATCGAAACAGAGGTATCTTCTGTGGGAAATTCCTCTCTTTCAGCCCCAAAATCATCCTTGAACATGCTAGGACCCTCGTACCTCGTACCGGACCTCAAGGAAATGACATTGACCGGTTTGGCCTTCTCAGGATTGACTTCTGTGGTGCTGGGGAGCTGGCCTGGCTTGTGTTGATTGCTCATAGCAGTGGAAATCTGACTGAACTGTGGATCGAGCATCAGAAGGTGCTTCGTCATATGCTGTATGTGAGTGGACATGTTCTTCACCTCAGTTTCCACCTTGCCAAACCTGTTGTCGGAGCTTTTGATGAACTTTTCAAGTGTCTCTTCCAGCACGGACCTTTTCTTCTCCACAATCTCTCCCCCAGCTCCAACACTGAATCCCGGTGGAGGATTCTCAGCTGCATAAGGGTTAGCATAAGAAAAACCAGGATGGTTCTTAGCACTATAAGTGTACCCTTGATTGTTGGCTGGGTAGTTGTTGTTGTTGTAACCTCCATTGGCGTAGTTCACTTCAGCGGTATTGGAGGTTCTCGAACTGCTTCCTTGGTAGATGTAGTCGGCCTCAATGGGAACAATGGCCATGTTGGGATCTGAAATAGCTGCTACCGAAGCTCTACCGGCCTCCAATTGTTTGAACTCCTCTCTAAGCTTCTTTACTTCTGCCACCACATCAATTTCCGGAGTAGTGGTCACTGCTTTGACTGCTTTCTGCCTTTCAGTAGGCCATTGATGACTGTTGAGGGCCATGTTTGCAAGAAGTTGCATCCCCTCTTCTCAACTTTTCTTCATGAGAAGTCCTCCAGCTGAAGCATCAACCACTTCTTTTAAGTGAGGGGTTAATCCTTCATAAAAGTGGCATACCTGCATCTCAAGATCAATCCCATGGCCGGGGCACATCCTCAACAACTCTTTGTATCTCCTCCAAGCTTCATAGAGGGTCTCAACGTACTTCTAGCTGAAGTGAGTGATGTCGGACTTCCTCTTCATGATGACACTGGGCGGGAAGAAGTTGGTAAGGAACTCTGCTCGGAGTTGTGCCCATGTGGCAATTATGCTCTTGTCCAATCCAGCAAACCAAGACCGAGCCTCATCCCTGAGAGAAAAAGTAAACAAACGCATCCGGATGGTGTCTTGTGGCACTCCGTTCTGCTTGATTGTGTCGCACACCTCGATGAACTGACTGAGGTGGCCGTATGGATCCTCAATGGCCTTCCTTGCATACTGGTTCTGCTGGACCATCTGAATCAGGCCTGTCTTCAGCTCGAAGTTGTTGGCATCAATGCCAACCTGGAATCCCGGCTCCTCTCTCTGTGGAAGGAAACGATCTAGTATGGATCTTTGAGGCACCACAATTCACCTTTCAAGGTTTCCTTCATTGGCCAGGGCTGCCAGTCTGGCAGCCTGCTCTGCTTGAATGATCTGTGCTGCTTGAAGTTGATCCCTGAGGTGTCGGACATCATTCATGAACTGTCTTTGCTCCTCGGGAGTAATGTTTTGAAGTTGTGCTTCTGGTGGTTGCTCCATCTCAACCTCTCTTTCCTTGCTCTTTCCTTTGCTTTTGTTTCTCCTACAGGTAGCTTCAATTTCTGAATCGAAGGCTTCAAGATTCTTCCCCCGAGCTCTTGTGTTCATTCACCTGAAGAGAAAACAGAAAACTGGGAATCAGTCTCTGTGTCGACCGACAGGGAGGCTATCGATCGACACGGATGCTGCCTCTGTGTCGATCGACAGAAGCTCTGTCGATCGAAACAGAAGCGAAAATCTCACACACACGCACGCGAACAGAAATTAAAAACTCAATCCAGAAAATATCAAAACAATCCAATAACAAGATAAAATCGGACTATCCCCGGCAACGGCGCCAATTTGATAAAGCTGTAGAATACAGCAGCAAATAAATTTATAATAACCCGAAGGCTAGTCGAATCCACAGTTTATCAATTCGCTGTTTGAGTTAACCAATATTTAGAAGAGTTTTTGTTGGTGAATTTGAAAATAACAATTGCAAGAAAGTAAAGAGTTTTGAAAACAATAAAGAGAAACACAGATCCTAGGCAGATATTCTAATCATCAACATGTAAATATCAATCAACTCAGCAATGGGGAAAACATAGATTTTTGTGGATTAAATTCCTTGGTCAGGCAATTAAATCCTAGATTATTAATTAATGACTATCTCCTCTCGGTCTCAAGAACACCAAATTAATTAATCTCATAATTATCTAATTATTACTATGTAGGTTTCTTCCTTTTGAGACAGAAAACAAACACAATTAATTCTCTCTTCCTATTAATAATTTTCATCTCTCGATCCATCAATTATTAACTATAAACCTAGATCTCAATTCACCTCTCGGTCTTTCTTTTAATCTAGATTATAAAATTAAATCAGAGAATTAATCCATGCTTGAAGAGTTGATATCAATTAAACATGCATCAGAAAAGAAATCATAACCTTAGAACCTGTTTAGGGTTCTAGCCACAAATCATTACTAGAAAATAAAGAAACATTTAATTAATTGACTTACAAATAAAGCGGAACCTTGAATGTCTTGTAAAAAACTCCAAAAGCTCAATTATTCTAAGTGCAACAAGGCATAAAAGATCTCTGAAATTCGTGCCTAAGAGTTCATATTTACAGAGGGGAAAAAGACCTAATTTGAGTATTGGGTAAAAATAGCAAAAACTGCCAAAACAGGCCAAAAATAGCCTTCTCGGACATCTGTGTCGATCGACAGGCAGGCTGTCGATCGACATAACCTTCAAGATCGAAATCCGGGCTAAATTTGTGACTTTTCTGAAATTTTGGCCTCTGTTTCGATCGACACAAATCCTGTCGGTCGACACAAATCCTGCCTCTCGACACAAAAACATCTGTCTGCGCAGTCTCACGATTTTGGCCATAACTTTTGCTCCCGAACTCCGATTGACCCGATTCTAGTTGCGTTGGAAAGATAACTCAAAGATATTTCCATACATGTGCTCCATTAGCTCAGATTCCATCTGTGGAAGAAGTCGTGACTGTTACTTTGAACATGATCTGCTTTCGGTACGGATTTCCAATGAATTTGGCCTAAAACCTGCAAAAATCACCCATCAAAGGCATAACACCCTCCAAAATAGACTCATGCGCATAAATAAGTAAAAACATAACATAAAGCACTTGAAACAATGGAGAAAAATATAGATAAGTGAGTATAAATATGAGCTTATCAGTCTGCGATTTGGTTAACTGGCCCAGTTGTCCAATTTACTGATAGATCAAATCTTGGAGGCCCAAATTTAGAAAATAAATTCAAATCACAGTCCAAGTAGTGGGAGCCCAGTCGAAGATCTGTAAAAATCATTCCATCATGTAATAGTTAGAATTATTATTATTTTTGTATCATGGGGCCACGAGGACATTTTTTATTTGTTTTATTATTTGTCTTCGCATGATATATGTGTTTAAATTAATTGTGCAGCATATAAGCATGTTGTAGATAATAGGAGCATGATTACTGCTTTTAATTACAGCTTTAAAGCATGCTATGTGATTTCTTTTGTGTAATTAATTATAACTATAAATTCGGGGTTCATGCTATGCATGATAGAATTTTAGCAGTGTTATAATTATGGCTACATAAAATAATCTATTCAATTGAACCTTATGAACTAAAAATTAGTAAGCTCATAATTTAGTAAGACCTCCACAAAGCGATCATTTATTGGAAGTGGGTAATTTATTAGGTAAACGTTTACATGTGTAGCTTACTTAATTTATTATTCATAAGTTCTAATAGATCGGATTTGTTAAAACAAACATTTATTTCATGTGAGAAGTGGGAGTTTATGCGTAAACGTCTACATGTGTAGCTTGCGTATTGAATTTTCATAAGTTCTCTAGGGATCAAATTAAATGAGACAACCTTATTATAGGGATCAGGTGTGTTCTAGTATATCCTTATATGGGAGGGTTGACTTTGGTGGTAAGCTAGCTTAGATGTTATCCAGAGTATAACTCATTTGTGATGTCCCTGCTTAGTAGGATAATATGGTCTTAAGTTAGTCTCTAATTATTAATTCCATTTGTCTAAGGAACCCGGGCATGGATTGGAATTAAAGGTCTGGGATGGAAAGATGCAGTCTGGTTAAGTGTTTTGTTGTAAACGTCCACATGTGTGGCTTGCAATAGTAATACTTAGGCAAATTGGAGGAAACATTAATATTGCTTTATCATAAGGTTTCAATATTTAATTGTTTCAATAGCTTGCGACTATGTTTTAATTTTTGCTTTAATTTATTGTTTTCAAACATGTCTTTACCAAACGTGATCAATATCTTAGCACAAAATCAATTAACCGGTCCCAATTAACTTGGATTACATCCTTGTCGCAGAGGAACACAAGTTTGTACTTGATAAGCCTCGTCCGGCTGCTCCCACTAATGCATCGACTAATGAGGAAAGGAGCTTCTATAACAAGTGGCTCAAGTCAAACAATATAGTGAAATGCTATATGATGACTACTATGTCCAAGGTACTTGCACAGCAGCATCATTCATATGATAATGCTAGTGACATAATAGACAGCCTCACAGCGACCTATGGTGAGTCAGACCGAGCAGTCAGATTCAATCTCATGAGGGAAATTGTGGGAAAGAAAATGGCAGAAGGTAGCTTGGTCAGAGAGCACGTGGTCGGCTTGACTCACCTTATGGATGAGCTCACGCTGCACGGAAGTGGTATCGATGCGGAAGCGCAGGTTGATATCATTCTCAACTCTCTGCCAAAGTCCTTTGAGAACTTTAGACTGAATGTTGTCATGAACAAGAAAGAGTACACTCTTAACGAGTTACTCAATGACTTGATGGCAGCGGAATTAGTAATGCAACAAAAAAAGTTGCTTTGGCTACTTCTAGTAACCGTCCTGTTGCGCTGGTTGGCAAGAGGCGCAAAAGAATGTTTAAGAAGAAAGTCAAAGGTACAACTTCTTGGAGAAAGTAAAAAAGGACATCGGGCATGCCTGCTAAAAGGGACAAGTGTTTCAGGTGTGGCAAGGCTGGTCATTGGAAGAAAGATTGTCAAGTCAGAAGACTGGACAACGTGCGTCATGTGCATTTATAACGGAAACATGTTTAGCATCGGTTTCTACCCATTCTTGGGTAGTGGATACTGGAGCTACTGATCATGTTTGTTATACTTTGCAGGGGTTCAGGCCGACAAGGCAGCTGAAGCATGACGAGATTACCATCTCAATGGGCACCGGAGAGCGAGTCTCAACAGTAGCCATTGGAGATTTTACTTTATGCTTTGAAAATAATGTTTTGATTTTGAGAGATGTTTTATATGTGCCGGTTTTTTGGCGGAACTTAATTTCATTTTCCAAGTTATTTAGTGATGGATATTCAGTTATTTTTTATAGTGGAGTTTCTATCATTGGTAATAACGGTGTTATCTGTATATCATTGATTGTATGCATAAATCTTCTGTGAATGTTGCAAACTCATCCAATAATAATAATCATTTAAAGAGAAAGTTTTCTTCCGATGAGGATCAAACATATCTCTGGCAATTGAGACTAGGTCACATCAATCTAAAGAGGATTAAAAGATTAGCATACGATGGGCTCTTGGATTCTTTTCAAGTGGTACCGCATCAAGTCTGTGAGTCCTGTATAGAGGGTAAGATGACGACCAAGCCTTTTAAGGCAAGTCAGTCTCGAGCAGGGGATGTGTTGGAATTGATCCACTCTGACTTATGTGGACCAATGTCCACGCAAGCTCGTGGAGGTTATGAGTACTTCGCCACATTTATTGACGATTACTCAAGATTCGGATATGTCTATTTGCTTCGCCATAAGCTTGAATGCTTTGAGAAATTCAAAGAATTTAGGACTGAGGTAGAAAAGAAGCTAGGTAAGACTATCAAGACACTACGATCTGATTGTGGTGGAGAATACCTTAGTAACGAGTTCTTGCAGTACTTGTCAGACAACGAAATTACATCCCAGTGGACTGCACCAGGAACCCCTCAACAAAATGGTGTAGCGAAAAGAAGAAATAGAACTCTCTTAGAAATGGTCAGGTCGATGATGAGTTATGCAAGCTTGCCAATTTCGTTTTGGGGATATGCCTTGGAGACAACGGCCTACTTGCTTAACCTGGTACCTTCTGAATCAGTTCCTAAAACGCCTCTGGAACTCTAGTATGGGCGAAAGCCAAGTTTGAACAGAGCGAGGGTTTGGGGTTGTCCAGCATATGTGCTAACAAAAGAACCTGATAAGTTAGAAAGTAGGTGTAAGTTGATGCTGTTTGTAGGATATCCCAGGCAAACGAAAGGTGGTTACTTCTATTGTCCTGAGAATCAGAAAGTCGTTATCAGTACCAACGCAAGATTCTTGGAGGACGAATATGTAAGAAACCACAGATCAAAGAGTGAAATTGTCCTCCACGAGCTTGAGGACAAGGAAGCAATTCCATCAGGAAAGCCCAGTGTAGTGGTAAATCCACCTGTAACAGGTGAGGCTATACCAACACTGCCACTAATGCAAGGTATGGGACCAACGCGTACTGTGCCAACTACTGACAAGGTTCAGATGCCTCGTCACAGTGGGAGGGTTGTCCACCAACCCGAAAGGTATATGTTCGTGGGAGAGTCCTCTGACTTGATCCTAGAAAAGGGACTGGATGATACCGATCCCTGGACATATGACGAGGTGGTATCTGATAAAGATGCAGACAAATGGCTGATCTCCATGGATTCAGAAATAGAATCCATTACGGCTATGGATGTATACCAGAAAACTGATTTGCCAGATGGCTGTCGAGCCATAGTGTGCAAATGGGTATACAAAAGAAAGAAAGGAGCGAATGGTGAAATTACAGCTTTCAAAGCAAGGCTGGTGGCGAAGGGTTATAGTAGAAAGAAGGTGTAGACTATGACGAGACCTTCTCACCGGTAGCCATGCTTAAGTTCATTCATATACTCCTAGCCATAGCAGCACATAAGGACCTAGAAATCTGGCAGATGGATGTCAAAACTGCGTTTCTAAACGGGTACCTTGAAGAAAGTAGGGACATCTATATGCAACAGCCAGAAGGTTATGTGCAGAAGGGCGAAGAACATTTGGTCTGGAAGCTAAGGAAGTCGCTGTATGGACTTAAACAAGCATCTCAGTCATGGAATCTGCGTTTTGATGAAGTGATTAAATCCTATGGATTTTCACAATGCTCAAACGAGAGTTGCGTGTACCGTCTATGTGTCAGCGGAAGCGTGGTGTTCCTTACACTTTATGTAGATGATATTCTCCTATTTGGCAACAATGTGGAAGTATTGTTGGGCATAAAGGGGTGGTTATCCGAGCAGTTTCATATGAAGGACCTTGGGGAGGCAGGATACATCCTAAGGGTAAAAGTATTGCGGGAGCGCAATAAGAGGATGCTGACCTTGTCTCAAGGATCATATGTGGATACTGTGATTGCCCGTTTCAGCATGCAAACTGCCAAGAAAGGTCTGTTACCCTTCAGACATGGCATATATCTTTCCAAGGATCAGTGTTCGGTGACACAAAGGGAGAAAGATGAATTGAGGAACGTGTCGTATGCATCGGCCGTGGGGAGCCTCATGTATGCAATGTTATGTACGAGGCTAGATATCTGCTTTGCTGTAGGCATGGTAGCGAGATATCAGTGTGAGGAGTTGTGCCCTGTGGGTTATACTGATTCGGATTTCCAGGCAGATCGAGACGAAAAGAACTCCACCTCTGGCTATGAGTTTACATTGGGATGTGGGGCCATATCATGGAGGAGTGCAATATGTGGCAGCTTCTGAAGCTTCAAAAGAAGTAGTATGGTTTCGAAACTTCCTTTTGGAGTTGGACGTGATTCCTAAGCTGCCCAAGACCATCACGGTATATTGTGATAATTCGGGAGTTGTGGCTAATTCAAAGGAACCACGAACTCACAGAGCAACAAAACACATTGAAAGGAAGTACCATATTATATGAGAAATCGTAGCAAGGAGTGATGTGCTAGTAGAGAAGATTGATACAAGAAATAATCTAGCGGATCCATTCACAAAGGCTCTGCCTCAGAAGGTCTACGAGATGCATGTATGTAACCTTGGGCTGAGGGCAAAGCTAACCACGTTGAATGATTGATGTAGTAGCTAGATTAGTTTAGACGCATTATACTCTGGAAAGCACCTGTATAATGCTTTGAGTATACGTGGGAGATTGATGGATTTATATTCTGAAAGTATTATGATTGGTATATTATGTACAAGGTTGATTGATTAATATACTGGGAATCATAAATGTTGTATGTTCATCTCCTGTCTGAATTAACAAACATGTGTCACAAATGAAATTATCCTCTTATCTCGTCGATAGGGAGATCATACGGTGTGTAGTAGATCACGGAAGATTGTATGGATCGTTTGACCTAGCGAGATATAAATGGTTATCACAGCTGAGACAGTTCCAGGATAAACTATCGGTGTAGGCTGCAGCATACGCAGTAATAAGCATCTTATCTTGGATGGCTTAGTATGCTGGTGTGGGGCACACATTGATAAGGACCTAAGTCGAGATTGATTCTTTTATTTGACATTAAAATAATCTAGATCTCTATGGCTTGATGAGATCCTAAGCCTATAAAAAGGTACAAAAGTATATGCAGATTGTGTATTACTTTGAGTTGCAGTGAAAGGCTCTAGTTGAGCTTGTATATCTGTATCTTGGGTAATAGCAGTTTGTGTATGACTGTCTGGTACTGGAACTAGGTAACCACATCCAGTATAGGATGGTGACATTCCCTGAGCAACTCAAAAGGTTCGTTATGCTAAAGTCCTGCAGGCTGATTAAGTTCAAGCATAAGTGAATAGGTTTGAGTGGATTGACTCAGGAATATAAGATGTTAATTAATTAAATATCTTGTCAGAGCTTAAATTAATTAACGAATGTTTGTAACCTTAAATGTGGGGATATACCGAGTCCATGCAACCCGTACCTCAAAACGTGGTAGCAAATATGTAGGACAGTATTGATTCTCTGGTGGAATGAATAATTATTAATTAATTAATTATATTCCGGGTTAAATATGAGAATTAATTAATTGATAGGCCTCATTTGCTATTTGCATTCTGGTCCCTGGTCTGGCCCATGAAACTCAAGCCTAATAGAAGTCCAGTATTTTCCTTTAAATAGGCCTCAGTTCCTCAGATCTCAACACACCACAAGATCATAAGTTGCACACAGCAAACCAGGCTTTGGGAGCTGTGGTGATCGACTAGATCTGAGAAACGAGGAGGAAATTCTACTTCTCAACGGGCAAGGAATCTGAAAGGAATCTTCACCTGATATTCAGATTGAGTTGGGATACAGATCAGAAGATCAGACCAGGAGGATTATCTTCTTTCTTCTCTCTCCTCTTTGTTTACGAAAATTGATTGATAATTTTCATAGATTTATTTCCTCAATCTGTTAGGAATTAAATCTTTGTGCGCGGGAAAAGATCAAGAGGAATCTCCACGCACTCGTTCTTCAGGGTTTCGCAATCCAGGTATTCCGCATAAACCCCCTTATGAATATTCAATAGGAACATGCTAGGATTAATCATAGGCATAGAAATTTATTTTTGATATTCCAATTAACGATCCTTGGCAAACGGACTTCGTGATTTAGTTCACGAATCCCTTCAAATATTCCCCAGTTTGGTTATTTTAATATTTTAGTCTAATACCCGTTTTGAGATATATTCACTCCTCTATAAATACTAAACATTAGGGCACACAATTATGATCTTTTATGTCTTATTTTACTTAGAATTATTTAGCATTGGAGTTTTTAGAGACCTTGAAGGTTCCTATTGTCCTTACAAGGTAATTTATGAGTTTTAATAGAATGTTTGCTTTATTTCTATCCATGTTTAGTGGCACTAAACCCTAGCAGATTTTAGGGTTTTTTGATAATCTTTTCTGATGCATGTATGAATGACTCAACTCAATAGCATGGTTCAATT
Organism: Plectranthus barbatus; assembly: GCA_026898455.1. Lineage (NCBI taxonomy): Eukaryota > Viridiplantae > Streptophyta > Magnoliopsida > Lamiales > Lamiaceae > Plectranthus > Plectranthus barbatus. Next base: position 71,659 of record JAPKLW010001050.1, on the reverse strand, counting down.
CTTGGTTTTTATTCAAATCAAATCTAGAATTAATGAAGGATCGAGAGATGAAATTAATCTAGATTTAAAAATTATTAATTGAAGGACCGAGAGGTGAAAATTAGTAATAGGAAGAGAGAATTGATTGCAATTGTTTTCTGTCTCAAAACGAAGAATTAATTGTAGGATTAAAATCTGATAATTATTAGGATTGGCTAATTTGGCGTTCTTGAGACTGAGAGGAGATAGTTACATATTAGTAATCTAGGGTTTAGTTGTCTAACCAAGGAATTTTATCCATCTAAATCTGATTTATTCCCCATTGTTGAGTTGATAAATTTTGCATGTTGATGATTTGATTATCTACCCTGGAATTTGTATCTTTAATTATTATTTTTCAAAACCCTTTACTTTTCTGCATTATTATCTTTAAATTTCAAAAACAAAACTTAATTTCTATTTACTCAAACAACTATGGTTTAAAAGCTATAGCTAGTACATAGAATAGTTTCGTTCTCTATGGGTTCGACTACCTTAGGGTATTATAAATTTATTTGCTCACTGTGTTATAATTAATATGGTTAGTTTATCGGTGATCAAATTGATCACTAAATTTTTAATGATACTATAGTTTAGTGGCAAATTAAAATTATCAATCCCACAACTAAGAACGACCAAATTCAACTCGACATATGAAGAAAAATCAAACAATAATCATAAACAAAAAAAGAGAAAAAACTAGGGCTCAAATCTAATCAAAATGCATTAAAACAAGTAACAAGAAGATAAATAATCGAAGGGAGAGAGTGAAAGAGTAATTACGTCAAGTGGAATGGAAGAAAAGAGCAAGAAATCGAGTTTGGGAGGTTTGGGAAAGAAGGTGGTGCGTGTGTGAGAAAGAGAAGTGAAGGAATGAAGTTGTGGGTGCGTTTTTTAAATCAGACCCGCGCCTTTGTGTTGATCAACACAGAGGTAATTTCAATTTTTAAATTAAATAATTAAAAACTAACCCTAAAATTGGATCGGCCCGGTCGGTTCGATTGACACCGAAGTGTTGATCGACATACATGAAGATTTTGAAAACAATTAAGGAAAACAAACTGATCGACACAGGGGATAATCGATCGACACTCATGTCGATCGACACAATTTTTTTTATTTTGAATTTTATGTCGGTCGACATGCAGTATGTCGAACGATACAAACGCAAAATCTAAAATGAAATTTAAGGCTGAAAACTTTTATAAGGCATGGAAACATCTAAAACTAATCCTAGACTCGAAAAATGATTTAAAAACTGAAATTAAGAAATAAATTGATGGGTTTCCTCCCAACAAGTGCTTAATTTAACGTCGTTAGCTCAACGATACCTCAGATCATGGTCGGTCCAGATAATGCACCTCCACAGCTCCAATCTATAGCGGGTTGTAGTAGCGCTTGACTTGATGTCCATTGACTCTGAAGATTGTGTCATCTTGACCAACTAACTCCACCACCCCATTGCCGGCGATGTTGACCACAGTATATGGTCCAGTCCACTTGGACTGCAACTTTCCTGGCATGAAACGGAGGCGAGAGTTGAAGAGCAAGACTAGATCCCTCTTGTAGAACTGTCGCCTCTTGAGACCTTGGTCATGGAACCTCTTTGCTCGGAGCTTGTAGATCATGGAGTTCTCATAAGCCTCTTCTCGGAACTCATCCATCTCATTCAAGTACATAACCTAGGTTTCAACAGCAGCCTTCCGATTCAGGTTCAACTCCTTCATAGTCCTCCATGTCTTGTGCTCAAGCTCCACAGGAACATGATAGGACTTACCAAAGACCAACTAGAACAGAGACATACCAATCGACATTTTGAAAGCAGTACGGTAAGCCCACTGCGCATCATTGAGCTTGAATGCCCAATCCTTCTTCATCTTGACAGTTTTCTCAAGGATCCCTTTGATCTCTCTATTGGAAAACTCAGCGAGGCCATTCCCTCGAGGATGTATGGAGTGGTAACCCTGTGCTTGAAACCATATTGAGCAAGTAGAGAAGTTATAGTACGATTGCAAAAAATGAGAACCACCATCGCTTACCAAGGCTCTCAGAGTGCCATAACGAGTCACCACATACTTCAAGAGGAAGTTCACAACAACTTTGGCGTCATTAGTGGTGGTAGGAATGGCTTCCACCCATCTGGAAACATAATCAACAACTAAAAGAATATAAGTATAACCTCTTGAAGGTGGGAGGGTCCCATGAAGTCTATCCCCCAAATGTCAAAGATCTCGACCTCAATTACTAGGGTAGTAGGAATCTCATCCTTCTTCGAGATATTGCCCATCCTCTGGCATCTGTCACTATTGGACACAAAAGCTTTGCAGTCTCCATGGATAGTCGGCCAGTAGAAGCCACTAGAAAGGACCTTGAAGGCGGTCATGTTGGCAGCAAAGTGGCCACCACTGGGAGAGGAATGGCATGCCTCAATGATCAGGAAGAATACAGGCTGAGGAACACACCGACGGATAATGGAATTGGCACATCGGCGCCACAGATAAGGATCCTCCCAATAGTAGAATCAGACCTCCTTCAGAAACATCTTCCTTCCTTGTGGGGTAGACTCTGGAGGGGGAACTCCACTCACCAAGTAGTTGGCATAGTCGGCATACCATGGAGTCTTGTTGGAGTAGTACTCCTTGAGGTCCCTATCTTTGCATGCATAGACCTGTTCATCTGGGAAAGACTCCTGGATCCTCAACATCTGATCATCTCCCTCAACCGGATACTCCAACCTGGAAAGGTGGTCAGCTTACTTATTCTCACAACCCTTTCTATCTTTGATCTCCAAATCGAACTCTTAAAGCAACAAGATCCATCTGATCAACCTGGGTTTTGCATCCTGCTTAGCAAACAAAAATCTAATAGCAGCATGGTCAGTATAAACAATTGTCTTCGACTCTATCAAGTAGGACCAAAATTTGTCAAAAGCATAAACAACAACTAGCATCTCTTTCTCTATGGTGGTGTAGTTGGATTGGGCAGGATTCATGGTCTTGCTGGCATAATGAATGACATGGAAGAATTTCCCCTTCAGCTGCCCTAGAACCCCTCCAACTGCATAATCACTAACATCACACATGAGCACGAAGGGATCATCCCAATCCAGAGAAGTAAGGACTAGAGCAGTCACCAATGCCTTCTACAGTTGCTCGAAGGCCTTCAGACATTCTGCATCAAAAATAAAAGAGACATCTTATTCTAGCAGATTACAAAGGGGGTCTAGTGATTTTAGTGAAATCCTGTATAAATCTTCGGTAGAACCTGGCATGGCCAAGGAAACTCCAGACTCCCTTCACATTCAGTGGCGGCGGCATCTTCTCAATCGTCGTGATCTTGGCCTTGTCCACTTCCAAACCTTCCGAGGACACTTGGTGTCCTAGTACAATCCCTTCTTTCACCATGAAGTGGCACTTCTCCCAGTTCAAGCACAAGTTTGTCTCAGCACACCTCTCCATCACAGTAGCTAAATTCTGCAAGCAAACATCAAAAGTGCTACCAAAGACAGAAAAGTCATCCATAAACACCTCCATAATATGTTTAATGAAATCATGGAAAATAGACATCATACACCACTGAAAAGTAGCAGCTGCATTACACAAACCAAAAGGCATCCTCCGGTAGGCAAAGACTCCATATGAGCAAGTGAAAGCCGTATAATGTTGATCCTCCGGGGCTACTGCAATTTGGTTATAACCAAAATACCCATAAAGAAAACAATAGTAAGGATAACCTGCCAATCTATCAAGCATCTGATCGATGAAGGGTAGAGAGAAGTGATCTTTGCATGTGGCTGCATTCAGAGCTCGATAGTCGATGCAAAACCATCATCCTATAACTGGTCTCGCTGCTACCTCTTTACCTTCCTCATTCTTCACAATCTGCATCCCCCATTTCTGGGCAACAACCTGTGTCGGACTCAACCATTGATTGTCGGAGATGGGATATATCATCCCGTTGTCTATAAGCTTTAGTACTTCCTTCTTCATGACTTCTTGCATAGCAGTGTTGAGTCTCCTCTAAGCTTGTCTCTTCGGCTTAGTGTTGTAGGGATTTGCCGGTGAACCGAATCACAAAATTCAAATAAGCCAGATCGATTTATGGTTATTGCTCACAATACCAATTCACAAAAACCTAGCATGCTCCTATGAATTTAATGCGTGGATAAAGGAATTACCGTTATTCCGTAAAGTCTGATCCGATCTTTTGCGTTTGAATATCCAACAATCAATTCAATCACGCGATTCAAATAAATCTGCGGAAATAGAAATTAGAAATCTAATTTCTAGATTTAATTGAAATAAAGAAAAACAAAAGAAAGAATCCTTGTTCTCCAGATTAGATCTTCAGCGCTGTATCCCAATGCTGTTTAGATCTGCTACTGGTGAGGATTCCACAGATTTGCAGTTGTGCAAGGCCAGATTAAAAATTCTCCTCCCTCTTGCACAGAAGTCGTCGCCCACTCTCCTCTCTCTCTAGGGTTTCACTAATTTGAATTGTGTTCAAAAGTGGCTAGGGTTTCTGAGAGAGAGATGTCTATTTATAGACCTTGGGTTTTAACCCTAATGGGTTGTTGGGCTCAATTCAGCATATGTAATTGGGCCAGTCCTGGGACCTAATGCAGATAATAAAGTGGGCCTATAAATTAATTAATTCCCATGTCCACAACCCAGGACACAATTAATTTATTAATATTAATTCTTTTTCACCACAAAATTAATACTGACCTACCCCTTTATTGCCACGTTATGAGAACGGGCTACATTTAATGAGAATCCCCATATTTAAGGTTACCGGACATTCATTAATTAATCGGAGCTTTTGACAAGCTCTATCTACAATTAATTAATATCTTATTATTCCTGAGTAGTACCACTCAAACCTTATCACTCGTGTCTGAACTTAATCAACCTGCAGGACTTTGGCACGATGAATGTCATTGAGCTCCTCAGGGAATGTCCCCATCCTATTACTCGGATATGGTCACCTAAACCCAGTCTCAGGCAGTACTACACGAACTGTTGTTACCCAAGATGCGGATATACGAGCACGTTACTTAGGGTCTCTACCATGGCAAGTCAAAGCAAAAGTCAATCCGTGCAAACCCTTGAACCTTCGTTAGGGTTTGGACTCAATCAATAAGGAGATCTTGTATTCCCTGATGTCCGACAGTCGAATACATCTCAATGCGGTCCATCAATACGCCACCTTTGCGTACCAGCATGTCAAGTAACCAAGACAGACTACTTATTTCGACAATGATGCAACCATCCGGACAGACGTATCCTCATACGCTGTCTCGGCTGTGATCATGTTTAAGTCTCACTAGGTCAAGTGATCATATTGTCTTCCGCGGTCTACTACACGCCGTATGATCGTCCCTATCGGTGAGACAAGAGGATACCATTGTTACATACATGTGAGTTTGTTTGACAAATATGAGAAATAAATTGTTGCATACTCATTATAATAAATGCTTTCAGTATACAAAACCCATCAATCTCCCACTTATACTCGAAGCATAACTAAGCTATTACAGAGTATACAGTGCGTCTATCTATCCTGCTATCCCGTTAACCACTGTCAGTGGTCGGCATCCACCTCAGACCCAGCTCACGAATGTCTTTCGTAAACTTTCTACGGCAAGCTCTTTGTAAATGGATCAGCAAGGTTGTCCTTAGTGTCAATCTTCTTGATCAGCAAATCGCCCCTCAATACGATCTCACGTATTATATGGTACTTTCTCTCTATGTGTTTGCTTGCCCTGTGGGACCACGGTTCCTTTGAGTTCGCCACTGCACCAGAGTTATCACAATAAATTGTGATGCTCCTCGGCAAACTTGGAATCACGCCCAACTCTTCGGAGGTGGCGACATATTCCGCCTCCATGGTGGAGTCAGCAATGCATTTCTGCTTTGAGCTCCTCCAAGATACAGCTCTACCTCCAAGGGTAAACACATATCCCGAGGTCGATTTCTTCTCATCCTGGTCCCCTTGGAAATCCGAGTCTGTATAACCCACCGGGCACAAATTCTCACTTTGATAAACTAGGCAGTAATTCCTAGTTCTCTTCAAATACTTGAGGATGTGCTTTACCGTAGTCCAATGCGTCTGTCCAGGGTTAGACTGATATCTTGCTACCATGCCAACGGCATAACAGATATCAGGCCTGGTACACAACATCGCATACATGAGGCTACCCACCATAGATGCGTATGGTACAAGACTCATCTCATCTTTCTCCCGCAGTGTCTCAGGACACTGCCCACTAGAAAGACGAATGCCGTGTCTTAAAGGTAGCAAGTCTTTCTTGGCAAGTTGCATGCTAAACCGGGCTATCACAGTATCCACATAGGATGCCTGGGATAAGCTCAACATCCTTCTTTTATGATCTCGTAAAACCTTAATCCCAAAGATGTAGCCAGCTTCTCCCAAATCCTTCATTTGGAACTGTTCGGATAACCAACACTTGATTTCGGACATCACTCCCTCGTTGTTTCCAAATAGGAGTATGTCATCAACGTATAGGGCAAGGAAAACCACGCTCTCACTGACATAAAGTCGGTAAACACACCTTTCGTTTTCCAACTGTGCAAATCCATAGGATTTAATCACATCGTTGAAACGTAAGTTCCACGACCTTGAAACTTGCTTAGGTCCATACAAGGACTTCTTAAGCTTCCAGACAAGATGTTCTTCGCCTTTGCACACGTAGCCCTCAGGTTGCTGCATATAGATGTCCCTACCTTCTTCAAGGTAACCGTTTAGGAAAGCGGTTTTGACATCCATCTGCCAAATCTCGAGGTCCATATGCGCAACTGTGGCAAGGAGTATCCGGATGGATTTGAGCATGGCTACGGGTGAAAAGGTTTTGTCATAGTCAATGCCCTCTTTCTGACTATAACCCTTTGCCACCAGCCTGGCTATAAAAGTTGTGATTTCTCCATCTGTCCCTTTTTTTCTCTTGTATACCCATTTGCACGCTATGGCCCTAAAGTCATCCGACAATTCAGTTATCTGGTATACATCCATAGCAGTTATGGATTCAATTTCGGAATCCATGGCGACAATCAACATCCTTGTCTTGCACTGCCTCTTCGTAAGTCAGTGGGTCTGAGTCCTCCTGTCCGTCTTCCGGGCTCAAGTCCGAAGACTCACCTACAAACATGTATCTTTCCGGATGGAAAATAACTCTCCCACTACGACGAGGCATCGGTGTCGTGTCATCCGTAGGTGCAGTAACCTGTGCCCTTGCACTGAAAAATGTGTCTGTGATGCTGAACCTCTTACAGGTGCACCCACGTTTGCATGTTCCCCTTCCCTTAGAATTGCATTCTCATTTTCAATTTCTTGAAGAACGATATCACTCCTTGACCTGTGGTTCCTTACATACTCGTCCTCCAAGAATCTAGCGTTGGTGCTAACAACGACTCTCTGACTCTCAGGACAGTAGAAGTAACCACCTTTCGTTTGCCTGGGATACCCTATGAACAGCATTACTTTTGACCTGCTTTCTAACTTATCAGGTTCCATCGACAGTACGTGTGCCGGACAGCCCCATATTCTAAACTTGCACAATCTTGGTTTGTAACCAAGGAAGAGCTCAGAAGGCGTCTTAGGAACTGATTTAGAAGGCACCACATTTAATACGTAAGCGACAGTTTCCAATGCGTAGCCCCAAAATGAAATTGGTAAGTTTGCATAACTCAGCATCGATCTTACCATCTCTAGAAGAGTCATATTTCTTCTTTCAGCTACACCATTTTGCTGGAAGTACGCGGTGCAGTCCACTGGGATGTAATCCCGTAATCTGACAAATATTGCAGGAATTCGTTACCGTGGTATTCACCACCGCAGTCAGATCGCATTGACTTGATAGTTTTCCTGACCTTCTTTTCTACCACAGCCTTGAACTCTTTGAATTTCTCAAAGCATTCATATTTGTAGCGAAGCAGGTAAACATATTCGTACCTTGAGTAATCGTCAATGAAAGTGACGAAGTACTAGTACCCTCCACGAGCCTGTGTGGACATGGGTCCACATAAGTCAGAATGGATCAATTCCAACACTTCCTCTGCTCGAGACTGACTTGCCTTAAAAGGCCTAGTTGACCTCTTGCCCTCGATGCAGGATTCGCAGACTTGATAAGGTACAGCCCGGACTAAGTCCAATGTACTGTCATCTGCAAATCGCCGAATCCGCTTCAAGCTGATGTAACCAGTCTCAAGTGCCAGAGATATGTAAGATCCTTATCAAAAGAAGTATGTTTTCTCTTTCTAGGATTATCAATTTTGGATGAGTTACATGTAATATAAAAGGAAGTATCTGATAAAGCAGTATAAAGTGAATAAATCAACATCCCAAAATGGACAACATCGTTATTACCAATGATAGAAATCATAAATAACAAAATATCCATTGCGAAGTTGGAAAAACATTTGTCCTGCCGAAAACACGGCCCACAATAGAAATTCTCAAAATGTACTTAATCCATCAAAACGTAAAGAAAAGAAAACTCCATGAAGCTCCGTCATAAAATGTTGCCTTCATCCTGATGGGTTTTGTATACTGAAAGCATTTACTATAATGAGTATACAACGATTTATTTCTCCTATCTGTTAACAATCTTACATGTATGAACAATGGTATCCTCTTATCTCACCGATAAGGATGATCATACGGCGTGTTGTAGATCGCAGAAGACAGTATGATCACTTGACCTAGTGAGACATAAACCTAATCACAGTCGAGACAGCATATGAGCATACGTCTGTCCGGATGGCTGTGGCATTGTCGGAATAAGTAGTCTGTCTTGGTTACTTGACATGCTGGTACGCAGATGTGGCGCATTGATGGACCGCAGTGGATATATTCGTCTTTCTGACATAAGCGAATACAAGATCTCGTTATATTGATTGATTCCAAACCCTAACGAAGGTTCAGGGGTTTGCACGGGTTGACTGTTGCTTTGACTTGCCATGGTGGAGAGCCTAAGTAACGTGCTCGTATATCCGCATCTTGGGTAACAGCAGTTCGTGTAGTACCGCATGAGACTGGGTTTAGGTAACCATATCTGAGTAATAAGGTGGGGACATTCCCTGAGGAGCTCAATAACATTCATCGTGTCAAAGTCCTGCAGGCTGATTAAGTTCAGGCACGAGTGATAAGGATTGAGTGGTACTACTCAGGAATTATAAGATATTAATTAATTGTAGTTAGAGCTTGTCAGAGGCTCCGATTAATTAATGAATGTTCGGTAACCTTAAATATGGGAATTCTCAATTAATGGAGCCAGTTCTCATAACGTGGTAATAAAGGGGTAGGTCAGTTTTAATTCTGTGGTGAAAAAGAATTCATATTAATTAATTAATTGTGTCCTGGGTTGTGGACATGGGAATTAATTAATTTATAGGCCCACTTTATTATTTGCATTAGGTCCCAGGTCTGGCACAAATAAATATGCTGAATTGAGCCCAGGAGCCCATTAGGGATAAAACCCTAGGTCTATAAATAGACAGCTCTCTCTCATAAGTCAAAATAGAGTTGAAAAACCCTAAACCAAAAGAGAGAGAGAAGTGGGCGCCGTTTTTGAGGGAGAAGGAGGAGAATTTCGATTCTGGTCCTGCTCAAGCCACAGATCTACGGAGTCCTCACCAGTAGTAGATCTGAACAGCATTGTGACACATCCCTGAAGATCTAATCTAGAGAACAAATTTCTCTTTTCTTCTTCTTTGTTATTTTCAATTTTCTCTAAGAAATTAGATTGCTGATTTCTGATTCCGCAGATTAAATTGGATTGCGTGGTTGAATTCAAGTTGAAAATTCAAACGCAAAAGATCGGTTCAGACTCGACGGAATAACGATAATTCCTCAACCCACAATTTTGTAATTAAATTCATAGGAGCATTGTAGGGTTTATCTTGATTTTAATTACACAATATCTAGAAATCGATCCGGTTCAGTTTAGTTTTGGTGATTCGGTTCACGGGAAAACCCTACAATTGGTATCGGAGCCAGGTTCTTGATTTATGGCTCTTTTGTGTATAATTAAATTCGATATGCATGTATGTATGAATTTATTGTTGTGGATGGTTTTTGTTCCTCGTGGCAACCCGTGTGATTCTGCCCGCGGTGGTTTATCCGTGTAGGGCTGAATTAATTTTGTAAAATCATGAGAAAATTCGTGATTAGTGTAGATTTGAAAAATTTTAATAGAATAGTTCTTTATAATTTTTTCAAAATCTATAATTTGGACGGGTCGAGGACGGAGAACGAGCACGGAGCCGGCGAAGGGCAACGCATGGCGGCAGCAGGCGGCCGCGCGCGCGTGCGATCGCGGGCGGCGGCGGCACAGGGCCTCGCACGGCAGCGGCGCCGAGGGCCTGCGCACACGAGGCGCGCGTGCGAGCGTGCGCGGCACTTTGCGCACGCGGCGGCGGCGGCTGTCGGCTGCGGGGCAGATTTTTTAATTAAAATCAATAGACCTCCACAAAGCGGTCCTAGGCTGTAAGTGTATCTCTCGTTCTAGTAAACGTCTACGAGTGTAGCTTGCTAGTTCCTAGAGGTGCATGGGTACGGTTGTTGGGATTTCTAGACAAACAATTTAAATCATGTGAATAGTGGGAGGGTTTTGCGTAAATGTCTACGAGTGTAGCTTGCGTAGATCTCTTTCACAACTATTCTAGGATTGATTTAAAATATAGATAACAAAAGCTTTAGGGGCTGTGCGGTATGGTTACGTGCCATGCTAAACTGTCTCTTTTGGCTGGAGTTAAATTTGTGATTAATGGCTTAGAAGCATCTTAGAATATAATGCAAGAATTGAATCCCTGTTCTTGAGAGATGGCTTGGTCTAAGGTTTTCACTAATTATTAATTTCTAGTGTCAAAAGCATCCTGACATGGTAGTGAAATTAAATGGATTGGGGCTTAAAACCCGCAGTTCTGGTTGAGGGTGACATTGTAAACGTCTACGAGTGTAGCTTGCGGTGGGAACTCTTGGGCAATTAGTGGAAAACATTTGTATTTGATTTATTAAAAGGTTTTCAATGCATTTGTTTTTGAAGTTCTACATGTATGTTCTTATTTAAGATTCTTTATTGTTTCAGATATGTCTATGTCTAATGTCATCAATATTCTCGCACAAAACAATCTAACTGTTCCAAACTTCCTGGAATGGAAGCGCAATCTCGAGTACCTCCTGATTGCAGAAGAACATATGTTCGTTCTGCAAGTACTTCGTCCCGAAGTGCCAACTGCTGAATCCAGTCAAATGGATATAGACTTTTATAACAAGTGGGAGAAATCGAACAATGTAGTCAAGTGCTACATGATGACCATTATGTCGAAAGTCTTGCAGCAGCAACATCAGCACCATAGGGATGCCTATGACATCATGACGAGTCTGGAGGCGACCTATGGGGAAACTGATAGAGCCGTCAGGTTCAATCTCATGAGAGAAATCATGAGTAAGAAAATGACTGATGGCACCTTAGTGAGAGAGCACGTAGTTACCATGACTCACCTCATGGATGAGCTAACTGTGCATGGTGGAGGTATCGACGTTGAGGCTAAGGTCGATATCATACTGAACTCTCTACCCAAGTCCTTTGAGAGTTTTAGGCTGAATGTTGTCATGAACAAGAAAGAGTATACTCTTAACGAGTTACTCAATGACTTGATGGCAGCAGAATCGGTCATGAACCCTCAGAAGGTTGCCTTGGCCACTTCTGGTAATCTCTCTGTTGTACCGAAAAGTATGAAGCGGAAGAAATGGATTAAGTAATGGGCCAAGAAGACACCTGTGAAGGATGGTGGGGCTGGGAAAAAGCCTAAGGTGGCGATTGACAGGGACAGGTGCTTCAGGTGTGGTAAGAAAGGACACTGGAGGAAATATTGTCAAGCCAACAAAGCTAGACAATGTATGCCATTTTGCATGTATAACTGTAAGCAAGATTAGAGTCCGTTGTTGCTCTTCTAGAGCTGTAAGCACTGACTTGTTGATCATGTTGTTCTACTTTGCAGGGGACCGTGCCGACAAGGCTGGTGAGTGATGGCAAGAAGATACCAAACTGGATGAAGGCAACGTTTTATAACGGAGCTTCATGGAGTTATCTTTTCCTTATGTTTTGATGAATTAAGTACATTTGAGAATTTATTTGTGGGCCGTGGTTTATCGGCAGGACAAATTTTATCAACTTTTATGGATATTTGTTATTTATGATTTTATCATTGGTAATAACAATGTTGTCCATTATGGTATGTTGATTTACAATCTCTATGTTACTTTGATCAAATATGTCCTTAAGTATTGCATGTAATTCATCCGTAATTGATAATCCTAGAAAGAGAAAACTTACTTCTTCTGATGAGGATCTTACATATCTCTGGCACTTGAGATTGGGTCACATCAGCTTGAAGCGGATTCAGAGACTTGTAGATGATGGTACATTGGACTTAGTCCGGGCTGTACCTTATCAAGTCTGCAAATCCTGCATCGAGGGCAAGATGTCAACTAGGCCTTTCAAGGCTAGTCAGTCTCAAGCAGAGGAAGTGTTGGAATTGATCCATTCTAACTTATGTGGACCGATGTCCACGTAGGCTCGTGGAGGGTACGAGTATTTTGTCACTTTCATTGACGATTACTCAAGGTACGGATACGTTTACCTGTTTTGCTACAAGTCTGAATGCTTTGAGAAATTCAAAGAATTCAAGGCTGAGGTAGAAAAGAAGGTCGGGAAAACTATCAAGTCGCTGCGATCTGACCACGGTGGCGAATACCTCGCTAACGAGTTCCTGCAATATTTTTCAGACAATGGGATTGCATCCTAGTGGACTGTACAGGGTACTCCCCAGCAAAACGGTGTAGCTGAAAGAAGAAATAGGACTCTTCGAGAGATGGTAAGATCAATGATGAGTTATGCAAACTTACCAATTTCGTTTTGGGGCTACGCATAGGAAACAGCAGCTTATGTGCTTAATGTGGTGCCTTCTAAATCAGTTCCTAAGACGCCTTCTGAGCTCTTCCTTGGTCGCAAACCTAGTTTGTGCAAGTTCAGAGTATGGGGCTGTCTGGCACACGTACTGTCGAAGGAACCTGATAAGTTAGAAAGCAGGTCAAAAGTAATGTTGTTCATAGGGTATCCCAGGCAAACGAAAGGTGGTTACTTTTACTGTCCTGAGAGTCAAAGAGTCGTTGTTAGCACCAACGCTAGATTCATGGAGGACGAGTATGTGAGTAATCACAAGTCAAGGAGTGATATCGTTCTTCAAGAAATTGAGAACGAGAATGCAATTCCAAGAGAAGGGGAACGTGTAGATGTGGGTGCACCTGTGAGAGGTACAACACCACAGACACGTTCTTTAGTGCAAGGTGCAGAACCACAAGTTACTGCACCTACTACTGACACGGCACCGATGCCTCGTCATAGTGGGAGAGTTATTTTCCAGCCGGAAAGATAAATGTTCGTGGGTGAGTCTTCGGACTTAAGCCCGTAAGACGGACATGAGGGCTCTGACCCACTGACTTACAAAGAGGCAGTGCAGGACAAGGATGTTGCCAAATGGCGTGTCGTCATGGATTCTGAAATTGAATCCATAACTGCTATGGATGTATACCAGAAAACTGATTTGCCGGATGGTTTTAGGGCCATAGGGTGCAAATGGGTATACAAGAGAAAGAAAGGGGCGGATGGAAAGATCACGGCTTTTAAAGCCAGGCTGGTGGCAAAGGGTTATAGTCAGAAAGAGGGCATTGACTATGACAACACCTTTTCACCCGTAGCCATGCTCAAATCCATCCGGATACTCCTTGCCATAGCTGCGTATATGGACCTCAAAATCTGGTAGATGGATGTCAAAACCGCTTTTCTAAATGGTTACCTTGAAGAAGGTAGGGACATCTACATGCAGCAACTCGAGGGTTACATAAGCAAGGGCGAAGAACATCTTGTCTGGAAGCTTAGGAAGTCCTTGTATGGACTTAAGCAAGCTTCAAGGTCGTGGAACTTACGTTTCAACGATGTGATTAAATCCTATGGATTTGCACAGTTGGAAAACGAAAGTTGTGTTTACCGACTTTGTGTCAGTGGGAGCGTGGTCTTCCTTGCACTATACGTTGATGACATACTCCTATTTGGAAACAACAAGGGAGTGATGTCAAAAATCAAGGTTTGGTTACCCCGAACAGTTCCAAATGAAGGATCTGGGTGAAGTTGGCTACATTCTTGGGATTAAGGTCTTGCGAGATCGTAAGAGAAGAATGTTGAGCTTATCCCAGGCATCCTATGTGGATATTGTGATAGCCCGATTCAACATGCAACTCGCCAAGAAAGGCTTGCTACCTTTCAGACATGGCGTTCATCTTTCTAGTGGGCAATGTTCTCAGACGCAGTGGGAGAAAGATGAGATGAGTCTTGTACCATATGCTTCGACAGTGGGTAGCCTCATGTATGCGATGCTGTGTACCAGGCCTGATATCTGTTATGCCGTTGGCATGGTAGCAAGATATCAGTCTAACCCTGGACAGGCGCACTGGACTGCTGTAAAGCATATCCTCAAGTATTTGAAAAGAACTAGGAATTACTGCCTAGTTTATCAAAGTGAGGATTTGTGCCCTGTGGGTTATACAGACTCGGATTTCCAAGGGGACCAGGATGAGAAGAAATCAACCTCAGGATATGTGTTTACCCTGGGAGGTGGAGCTGTATCTTGGAGGAGCTCAAAGCAGAAATGCATTGCTGACTCCACCATGGAGGCGGAATAAGTCGCCGCCTCCGATGCCTCGAAAGAGGGGGTATGGCTCCGGAACTACCTTTTAGAGTTGGGCGTGATCCCGAGTTTGCCGAGGAGCATCACAATCTATTGTGATAACTCTGGTGCAGTGGAAAACTCAAAGGAACCGCAGTCTCACAGGGCAAGCAAACACATAGAGAGAAAGTACCATATCATACGAGAAATCGTATCGAGGGGCGATGTGCAGATTAAGAAGATTGACACTGCTGACAATCTTGCTGATCCATTTACAAAGAGCTTGCCGAAGAAAGTTTACGAAAGTCATATTCGTGAGCTGGGTCTGAGGTGGATGCCGACCACTGACAGTGGTTAAGGAGACAGCAGACTAGATAGACGGACTGTATACTCTGTAATAGCTTAGTTATGCTTTGAGTATAAGTGGGAGATTGATGGGTTTTGTATACTGAAAGCATTTATTATAATGAGTATACAACGGTTTATTTCTCCTATCTGTTAACAATCTTACATGTATGAACAATGGTATCCTCTTGTCTCACCGATAGGGATGATCATACGGCGTGTTCTAGATTGCAGAAGAAAGTATGATCACTTGAAAACACTTGTCCCTCAAAGTTTCCGCCATAGGCTTATTAACAGCTCCCACGTCCTTCGCAGTTACCTTTCCAGCCTTCTTCTTAATTGCTCTTTTCGGCTTCATACCTTTCGATACAGCAGAGTGATTACCAGAAGTAGCTAAGGCAACCTTTTAAGGATTCATAACCGATTCTGCTGCCATCAAGTCATTGAGCAACTCATTAAGAGTAAACTCCTTCTTGTTCATGAAAACAATCAGTCTGAAACTCTCAAAGAATTTGGGTAGAGAGTTCAGTATGATATCGACCTTAGCCTCAGCGTCGATACCTCCACTGTGCACAATTAGCTCCTCCATGAGGTGAGTCATGGAAACTACGTGCTCTCTCACTCATTGTAATAGTCTACTTCCTCTTGCGAGGATTCAGTAGTGGGCACTTATAGGACAAAGTACTTGTAGGATGAACATGTGTTCTTCCGTAATCAGGATGTATTCAAGGTTGCGTTTCCATTCCAGGAAGTTTGGACCAGTTAGAGAATTTTGTGCGAGAATATTGATGACATTAGACATAGACATATTCGAAACAATAAAAATCTTAAATAAGAACATACATGTAGAACTTTGAAAATAAATGTATTGAAAACCTTTTCATAAATAAAATACATATGTTTCCCACTAAATGCCCAAGAGTTCCCACCGCAAGCTACACTCGTAGACGTTTACGATGTCACCCTCAACCAGAACTGTGGGTTTAAAGCCCCAATTCTTTAATTTCACTACCATGTCAGGAACCTTTCGACACTAGAAATTAATAATTAGTGAAAACCTTAGACCAAGTCATCTCTCAAGGACAGGGAAGCAGCAACTGCATTATATCCTAAGATGCTTCTAAACGATTAACCACAAATTTAACTCTGGCCAAAAGAGACAGTTTAGCATGACACGTAACCATACCGCACAGCCCTTAAAGCTTTTGTTATCTATAATTTAAATCAATCCTAGAATACTTATGAAAGAGATCTACGCAAGCTACACTCGTAGACGTTTACGCAAAACCCTCCCACTATTCACATGATTTAAATTATTTGTCTAGAAATCCCAACAATTGTACCCATGCACCTGCAAGAACTAGCAAGCTACACTCGTAAACGTTTACTAGAGCGAGAGATACACTTACAGCCTAGGACCGCTTTTTGGAGGTCTATTGATTTTAATTAAAAAAAAATCGCTTAGTATTTTTCTTTCAAAAAAGGTTTCTTATATGCGCACATATAATTTCTTTGTCATTATATTTTCCAAATTTTTGCATGTAATTAAACAAGCCCAAAAATTCCCAAAATATAATCGAACAAGAAATTAATCACATAAGCATGCTTGGAAAGCTGTAAATAATAAAAGCAGTAAATCATGCTTTTCCAATTATCTACACATGATTAATTGCGCACATGATAAATGACATATCATACGAGGACAATTAAGGCAAACAAAAATTCCTCGTGGCCCCACAAAACAGGAAAATAAATCCTATCTATTACAATTTGAAATTATTTGGATAAGTCCAAATCTTTTCAAATCTTCCAGGGCCTCCAAATCTTCATCCACCAAATCTTTTGGATTTTAGGGTTTTGTGATTTGATGATTGGCCCTAAACCCTAATGCAAACCTAGGGTTTACACAGGATTGCACCAGCCACAAAATTGCAAACCACCGCGACAGGACAGCACCCGCCGACGACTACCAGCGCCGCCGCTGCAGCACAGCGTCGCGTGTGCTCACGTGCGCGCCCTCGCGTGCCCAGCGCCCCGGCACTGCCGCCTACTGCATGTCGTCCTGCCGCATCGCGCGGCTACCGCGCGTCGTCGCCCGCAGCCGCGGCCCTACCACCCGCCGCCGTCGGCTCCATCTTCGTTCTTCGTCCCGACCCATCCAATTTACAGATTTGAATAAAAATTACAGAAACTAATCTATTACAATTTTCTATCAAATCTAATCTAATCACGGATTTTCTCGTGATTTTACAAAACAGATTCAACCCTACACGGATAAACCACCGCGGGCTGAATTAAACGAGTTTCCACGAGGAACAAAAACCATCCACGATAAAATAAAATTCATACATGCATCAATGAATTTATTATGAACAACAGAGTCATAAATCAGAAACCTGACTCTGATACCAATTGCAGGGATTTGTCGGTGAATTGAATCACAAAATCCAAATAAGCCGGATCGATTTATGGTTATTGCTCACAATACCAATTCACAAAAACCTAGCATGCTCCTATGAATTTAATGCGTGGATAAAGGAATTAATGTTATTCCGTAGAGTCTTATTCGATCTTTCGCATTTGAATATCCAACAATCAATTCAACCACGCGATTCAAATAAATCTGCGAAAACATAAATTAGAAATCTAATTTCTAGATTTAATTGAAATAAAGAAAAACAAAAGAAGAATCCTTGTTCTCCAGATTAAATCTTCAGGGTTGTATCCCAATGTTGTTCAAATCTGCTACTGGTGAGGTTTCCACAGATCTGTAGTTGTGCAAGGCCAGAATCGAAATTCTCCTCCCTCTTGCACAGAAGTTGTCGCCCACTCTCCTCTCTCTCTCTAGGGTTTCACTAATTTGAATTGTGTTCAAAAGTGGCTAGGTTTTCTGTGAGAGAGATGTCTATTTATAAACCTTGGGTTTTAACCATAATGGGTTGTTGGGCTCAATTCAGCATATATAATTGGGTCAGTCCTGGGACCTAATGCAGATAATAAAGTGGGCCTATAAATTAATTAATTCACATGTCCACAACCCATGATACAATTAATTAATTAATATTAATTCATTTTCACCACATAATTAATACTGACTTACACTTTTATTACCACGTTATGAGAACGGGCTGAATTTAATGAGAATCCCCATATTTAAGGTTAGCAGACATTCATTAATTAATCGGAGCTTCTCAGGGAATGTCCTCATCCTGTTACTCGGATATGGTTACCTAAACCCAGTCTCAAGCAGTAGTACACGAACTATTGTTACCCAAGATACGGATATACGAGCACGTTACTTAGGGTCTCCACCATGGCAAGTCAAAGCAACAGTCAATCCGTGCAAACCCCTGAACCTTCGTTAGGGTTTGGACTCAATCAATAACGAGATCTTGTATTCGCTGTTGTCCGACAGTCAAATACATCTCACTGCGGTCCATCAATATGCCACCCTTGCGTACCAGCATGTCAAGTAACCAAGACAGACTACCTATTCCGACAATGCCGCAGCCATCCGAGCAGACGTATCCTCATACGTTGTCTCGGCTGTGATCAGGTTTATGTCTCACTAGGTCAAGTGATCATACTGTCTTCTGCGATCTACTACACGACGTATGATCGTCCCTATCGGTGAGACAAGAGGATACCATTGTTACATACATGTAAGTTTGTTTGACAGATAGGAGAAATAAACCGTTGTATACTCATTATGATAAATGCTTTTAGTATACAAAATCCATCAAGTGTCCTCTTCCAGACTGATCATGTGTTGGCATACAGTTGGACTTATTCCCTTGATATCTGCTAGTCATGTCCATCCTATAGCTGACTTGTGGTCCCTCAAAACTCGTAGTAGCTTCTCCAACTCTGTAGAAGAAAGAAAATATGAAACAATAATAGGATATGTATTGTCAGGACCCAAGAAAGCATATTGTAAATGTGAAGGAAGAGGTTTCAGCTCCAGACAGGTGGTTTGGGTCATTATTCTGCCTCGGGTGCGGCTGTGTCGATTGACAAAGCGGTCGTGTCGACCGATATAGAAGCAATTTTTTCTTCTTCTACCTTTTTGCTGTTGTGCCGACCAAGTGGGCTGAAACCGCTGTGTCAATCAACAGGCACCCTGTCAATCGACATGGAGGTAATTTCCCTGCAGTCAACACTGCAGCCATGTCGAGCGAGATAGAGCTATTTGCTTGATTTTTCCTTCCTTCTTCCACATATTGTCTTGGCAGGGGCTCCCTTTTGTTCTCCTTTGCCCTGGGTAACTCCTCTTTCACATCAAGCTCCAAAATAAAGTCAAGAATCTCATCGCAAGCTTCTTCTAACCCAAAAAAAGAAAACAAAGCATGGTGTAGACGTTTTTCTAAATAATCAGGACTAAAATCAACAGAATGTAAAGGGGAAGAGATCACCGAATCAAAACTGTCTATCACATGGCATTCCTCCTGGTAACTCCCATCATCGTGTTTCTACATAGATTTGTAGATCGAGAAGGTCACAGACTCATCATTGACTCAGAATGTCAGCTACCCATCTCGAATATTGATCAGGGCTCCTCTGGTCCTCAGAAATGGTCTCCCCAGAATCAGCGGGATATGGTGATCCTCCTCCATGAACAAAACAACAAAATCAGTAGGAAGTATAAAGTCTTTCACCTTTACCAGAACACCCTCCACAATTCCTCTAGGATATGAGATTGATCTATCATCCATCTGAAGAGTGATAGTAGTCGGCTTGATGTCTCTAATCTCGAGTCTCTTGAAAATTGATAGCGGCATCAGATTGATGCTTCCTCCAGAATCGCAAAGCACCTTGCCGAATGTCTCACCACCAATAACACAAAAAACAGTGAATGAACCTGGATCGTCTCTTTTAAGAGGCATCTTCTTCAGAATAACAACACTACATTCCTCGAACAGGTTCACCATCTCTTGCTGCAGCATTGGCCTCTTCTGAGAGACCATATCCTTCAGGAGTTTGATGTACCCGGCATCTCCTACAAAGCTTCCACGAGAGGGATGTTGATGTGCACCTTCTTCATATTCTCTAGAAACCGTGCATACCTCTCATTCATCTTTTTCTTAGCAAATCATTGCAGAAATGGTATCGGGGGCAGCTTCTCACCGGGACTCGACGACTGTGTCAATCGACAGGGAGGTGTGTCGACTGACTCACCAGCATCCATGTCAATTGTGGTATTTTTGCTTCTATGTCAATCGACAGGGGCCCTGTCGATCGATACAGAGGCATCAGCCGCAGGCTCCTCCTCCTTTTCACTTCCTTCTTCGGCCTCAGACTCAGCCCCTTTCAGTTCGGTCCTTTGTAAGACTTGCCACCCCTCAAGGTGATGGCATTAACCTGATTTTTCTGATTCTTCGGATTCACCTGAGTGTTGCTTGGTAACTTTCCTTGTTTGTGTAGCGATCCAAGGGAAGTGGCAATCTGACTGACTTGTGTCTTAATAATTTGAACATGCTTCTCCACTCTGTCCACTTTGTTGTTGATTTCTACTACATTATGCTCCAACTTTCCAACTCTTTGATCAGACCCTTGCATGAACTTGGCTAGGATCTCCTCGAGGTTCAGCTTCTTTGGCTCCACAATAGCCCCATCCTGCACATTGAATTCAACAGGGGGTTACTCAGCAGCAGGGGGATTTGAATACGAGAAACCAGTATGGTTCTTTGCATTGTTGGAATTGTAGCTTTGATTGTAGTTCTGATTGCAACCCGATTTTCTGAGTATCCTCCTCGGTATTTATTCTGATAGCCACCTCGTTGGACAAAATTGATATCTACAACATCACCATCACAAGAAGACGATAGAACTGGATCGACAGCAGCAACGGTTCCTCCAGTTTCCATTGTGGTGAAGTCTTCTCTCAGCTTCTTTATCTATGCCAGCAAATCTTCCTCAGGGTTGACTACCTTCTCCACAGCCTTGACTGGTTCCTTGCGGATATTAGACCATCTTTGACTGTTGTTTGCCATCTTCTGAAAGAAATCCATGGCTCGCTTGGGACCCTTCGTCATGATAGAATTCCCCAAAGTAGAATCCACCAGTTCAACAGTCCTTTCATTCAAGCCTTCATAGAAAGTCTCAGCTTGCTCGCCCATAGATAAACTGTGGTCAGGGCACACTCTCAGCAACTCTTTATATCTCTCCCAGGCCTCCTAAAAGTTATCATCAGACCTCTGAGCAAATCTGTGTAGGGTTTGAGTCTACGATGGACAACACGAGTTGCCATTATGAATTTCTTGCCAAGGGTCGTTCTTAGGATACCAGGAATAAATTTTAATTAAATAAACCGTGCGAATCCTATGCATGCTCCTACAAAATTAATTGCATAGGATGGATCTAGAGAATACCTGATTTCACCGTTTGATCTACAGGACAGATCGGAGAATAACAACGATGAAATAGATCTGGATCTTGGATCTGGATCTGGTGTGGACGGTTGTTCCTACAGATCTGTTCTTCTGATCTGTTCCCTTGCTCCTTGGAAATCTGGTGAGGATTATCTACCAAGTTGAATCCGAGATCTGGAGAAATCGATCAGTTTCTCCCTTCCGGATAGTCGCCGCCCTCTCTCTCTATTTTTACTGAAAACCCTAGTTTTTCAACTCTTGTTGACTTCACTTATGATGTGATAGAGAGAAGGCCTTTATATAGTGTTAGGGTTTTGAGAAACCCTAACCCTAATGGGCTTTGAGCAGTTAATGGGCCAGACCAGGGATCAAATGCAAATAATAAAGTGGGCCCTCTTTATTAATTAATCCTTCCTTGTTCAACCCAGAACATAATTAATTAATAAAACATTGTTTAACCTTCACCACGGTAACAATGCTGACTCGCCCCTTTATTACCA
>JAPKLW010001050.1:29884-49281 GCA_026898455.1 Plectranthus barbatus | reverse complement strand
GACAGCCTATCCAGGGACCGTCTCAGCTGTGATACTGTTTATATCTCTCTAGGTCAAACGATTCATATGATCCTCTGTGATCTACTACACACCATATGATCATCCCTATAGGCAAGATAATAGGATATTATAGTTCGTTGTATGTTTGTTCCATCAGACAGCGAGCATTGTTGCGGCAACATATATGAAGACCAGTGTACAAAACACTTAATCATATATGCTTTCAGTATATAATTCCAACAATCTCCCACTTATACTTAAAGCATAATACCTTTGCTTTACCAAAGTATTAAGTGTGTCTATACTCTCAATCACTCCCACTGCATTCAGGTCACCTCTTGTCACGATTTCTCGTATGATGTGATACCACACATCCTATGTGTTTCACCACCTTGTGAGTCTTGGGTTCCCTTGAGTTTGTCATTGCACCAACATAATCACAATTCCTTGTGATCTAATTAGGCAAACTCAGAACACACACCTCTAGAGGATGGGATCGGAGCTATACTGCTTCTTGCGAAGCTAATGAAGCTGACAAAAAACTCAGCCTTCATACCGGAATCCCTAACACACTTCTGTGTTAGATTCATATAACTCCTCCTCCAAGGCCAACACATAGTTAGAGGTCGACTTTCTTTCCTTATGATCCTCCTGGATATCCGATGTCATTCAACTCACATAGCACACTTGTAAACCGATATGCCTATCCTGAGTTAAATTGATATCTGTCTAACATGCTTATCGCATTGCAGATATCTGAGCTCGTTCATCTGCACTATAGAAAGACAACAATCTTTCTTGCTATGAACGACTCACCACAGAAACAATTTAAGCGACTTGAGATACCTGAACATCCTTTTCTTGTGTCAACACAAGACTTTAATTCAAAAGATGTTCCAGAACCTCATAAGTCCTACTTCTGAAACTGTTCGGATAACCATCCTTTATGCCTGACGATATCCCCACACCATTTCCGAATGTGAAAATACTATCTGCATAATGTGCAAGGAAAACCACGCTTCCGCTGACACATAACTGGTACATGTAACTCTCATTCTCGATAGACAATATCGAAATGTCTGTTACATGACCTTGAAGCTCGTTTAAGTTCATACTTGAACTACCTTGGCTTCGAGACATGATGCTGCACATAACTTATCTGGTTATCGCATCAGATGTCGTCACCTTTTATCAAGGTACCCGTTTATAAAATACGGATGACTTCATCTATCTTCCAGATATTTAGATACATATGCGCTGTTATGGTTAAAAGAATTCGAATGGGTTTAATAGTTGCAACCAGTGAGAAGGTCTTGTTGTGAAACATACCTTTGCTCACTAACCTAGACATCGAATATACTAGGTTACCATTCGAGCATTTTACTTGTATATCAATCAGTTGCCTGTAGCTGGTAAGCTATCTGGCAATCACTGATCCTGATACACAACCATAACCTTTACTGACTCATTTCTGAATCCATGACTTGACGTCATTAAACTGCATCGTTTGTCTTAATAGCTTCGTTGCGCTTTAAGGGATAAGCACGATGTTGTTCGTTAAGCTGGGAACAAGTCCAAAGACTGTTTCCACGAACCAGTACCATTAAGCCTGTTAAGGCAACCTCCCACTGCAACGTTGCTCCTTTTATGTTGTCAGTTAATGGTGCATTAATTTGTGGTTTACCACCTTACACAGGTGACCGCGCAATTGGTACTATACCTTCCAAGGTATGCTCAATATGCCACGGGGTATTTCCTGATGGATTTGAATTGTCTTTTCTAAAAGGTTAGAAAACAATCTCACATTTGGATTCATGGTTTCATCCTATACAACTTGCTTGTAACTAGGATACATAAAACCACCATCTTTTTCGTTTACTTGGAATAGCCCACAAAACAGTACTAGCTTAAACCTTTCTTCTAACCAATCAGTTTCCTATATCAGTTTAACAGCCGAATTACCCATCATTGCCCTTTTGACAGAGTCAAGGTCTACTAGGGTATTTAGAACTGATTTAGAAGACACTAGCTTAAGCAAATACACAACTGCTTTTGGCGCTCTTCCCAAAAACAAAAATTTGGCAACAACTGGTATAACTTATAAACTTTAAAGAGTCTTATTTCGTTCTACCTACACCATCCCAACAGAGGAATAATAAGTGTAGTTAATTGGGATGCAATCCCTTTGCTCTGCCAGATACTGTAAAAGCACATCACTTAAGATACACCATTATGAATGAACCATAATGATTTTACGGTCTTGTTTAACTTATTCTCTACCTTAGTCTTGAACGCTCTTGATTAAAGCAAGAGACTAAGACTTGTAGTGAACTAGATAAACATATCCAAATCTTAAATGATTACAGCATCGATGCCTGTTAAGGCAACTGCGGAAGTAGACTCAAACCACAAACCAGAGCAAACACGAAATAACCTATAGAGATACAATCGCCTATTAAAAGGCCTGGTCACCATCTTATACCTCCAAGTAGTTATCATAAGTACCATTCTTAGGAATACCTGGACTGAATCCATAATTCCATGAATTACTTAAAACTACTTAGACTGACGTAACCTATCTCTATAGTGAATCTTTAAATTATACCTTAGAACACTGACAGTTTATGTAATCAAGTAATGAAGAGACAATCATCTATAATAGAAAACACTGTTATTCATGCATGATAGAAAAATAATCTATCTGAATAACTGATAATCCATAATAATAGATGAAAAATTGTTTATCAAAACAAAACCAATATCTCTTCCAAAACTTGAACTAAAACAAAGTTTAAACATAAACTTGAAGCAAGAACTCCAACAGCTTGAGAACGATCTCTAGCATCTTCCTTGGAGTTGGTAATCCCGTCATCCTCAAGCATTATCACCAGCTTGATTCTCTGCACAGTGCAGCCAAAACATGATTAGTACTCACAGTAACCACTACTCACAGGGAGTAGAAAAACTGATACTAAACATGTAAATGATGACGTACCTCGTCCATTGGTGTTAACACCTGGACAATTTGCTTTCCAGTGTCCTAGTTTGCCACAGCGGTAACACTTGCCCTTTCCTTTAACTTTCCCAGCCTTTTTCTTTGGAGCATAAACTCCATTGTTCCCACTAGCAGTTTTCTTGTTCTTATTCCTAGCCGTTCTTTTAGTCTTTGCTCGATTAGGAGCAGCAGACCGGTTACCGGAAGAGACCAAAACTGCTTTCTCGGGTTCCATCAGGGACTGTGCTGCCATCAAGTCACTGAGTAACTCATTAAGAGTATACTCCTTCTTGTTCATCACAGCATTCAACCTGAAGTTTTCAAAGGACTTGGGAAGAGAGTTTAGTATGATATCGACTTGGGCTTCTGCGTCGATACCACCACCATGCAACGTTAGTTCATCCATGAGGTGAGTCATGGCAACCACGTGCTCTCTCACTGAACTGCCTTCAGACATTTTCTTACTCACAATCTCCTTAATGAGATTGAATCTGACAGTTCTGTCCGTCTCCCCATAAATCGCTGTTAGATTATCCATAATCTCACAGGCCTTATCATAATGCTGATGCTGCAGCTGCAGTACTTTACTCATAGTGGTCATCATGTAGAATTTCACTACATTGTTAGACTTGATCCACTTATTGTAAGACTGCCGCTGCTCGGCAGTAGCATCAGCAGCTGGGACTGGCGGACAAGGATCAGTAAGGACAAACTTGTGTTATTCCGCAACTAGGATATAATCCAAATTACGTTTCCATTCAAGGAAATTCGGACCATTGAGAGAATTTTGAGCGAGGATATTAATGACATTGTTCATAGACATATCTGGAAACAAACAAGCGAATTAAAGTAAGCATATACTACGAACAATTGAAACAAATATGCATAGAACCTTTAGATAAAACAATGCAATTTGCTTCCTCCAATTGCCCAAGCTAATTCACCGCAAGATACTTGAGTAGACGTTTACGGCAAACGCTCAACCAGACCAAAATAGGTCCTTTAATTTCTTAACATGCCAGGTATCTTAAGCAAAAGAAATTAATATTGGAGATCTCAAGACCATGTTACCTATCCGGAGCAGGGATCTCATTCATGAGTTGTGCTCCAGGCAACATCTAAGCCAGAATAACCACAAGCCTAACTCCGGATGTTTAGGGCGATTTAGCATACGTACTGGACCCATGCCGCAGGCCCCTCCCATCCTTTGTTATCTCATTTAGTTTAATTTTAGATCAGTGAAAGTTGTCTCAATGCAAGCTACTTGAGTAGACGTTTGCTCAGAGGCTCCCACTTCTCATCTTAAACTAAATGTTTTATTTAGAAACCTCATCGCACTAGAACTGGTGAGGGACCTCTAACACAAGCTACTTGAGTAGACGTTTACGCTTCGAGATGCCCCACTTCTAATGAGAGGTCGTATTTGTGGAGGTCTAATGATCTTGGTTAGAAAAGAACCAAAATCCAGCTTAGTATTTTTAATTCTAAAGGTTTCATGCGCACTCATTATTTTATGTTGCCATAAATCATGTCAACCCAAAATTCCATCATAAATTAATATGATCCCGGAATTTATAGACAAAATTTAAAACATAAAATAAATCACATAAAGCATGCTCAAAAAATTAAATTGCAACATGCTTATAAAAGTAAATAATTAAAGCAAATAATCATGCTTTCCTATTATTTATTAGTGCGCACATAATAAATCACATCAATACGAGAATAAATAAATAAACAAATAAATTCGCGTGGCCCCTCAGATGCGATTACAACTGAAATAAATTAAATCTAACTATTACAAGATTTAATTCCAACACAAATCTTCAAACTGGGCCTCCGTCTGACTTGAAATCTGATCTGGACTTGCATAAATAGCAATTGGGCTTCAAATTGGGGTTTCAGGCCCAAAAGGGAGTGTCAAACCCTAATCTCAGGACAGCGGGCCGCCTCCGGGCCGACGGGCCCGAGCCACGGCCCGGGCAAGCATAACCCTAGGGTTTGCAAACCCTAGCAGCAGCAGCCATACAGGCAACCGCTGCCGCCGTTTTCCGGCCGCCGCCTGCGGCCGGAGTTCACACCCCAACTGTCGCTGCCGCCCGCGCCTGCAGCCCTGCCACATCGGGTCGCCGTCGCGAGCCGCCCCAGCCACCGACGAGCCAGATGGTGCTGCGCAGAAGCAGCAAACGCAGCAGAGGCTGCGATGCCTCCACCGGGCGCGCCCACCGGCGAACACAGCAACACCCACCACCGCGCGCAGAGGTTTTGAGCGTGGCCTCTGTTCGCAGCCCGCGCTCACAGCAACTGCCGCACACCTGCTCGCAGAAATGCCCGCCAGTCGTCTTCCTCGTCGCGCACAGATGCCGCGAGAAAGAAAGGCAGCGGCGGAACCCTAGCCGCTGCCGGCCTCATCCACCGCCTCCAGCGCCCTCGTTGTCTGAAACACGAGAGAGAGAACGAGGCGGGCGCGGCCCAGCCGCAGGGAAGGACTCCTGCCGCCGCCACCCGCCATGGACGCCGCTGCCGCCGGCGGCTGATCTGGTGGGGATGGGTTGAACCCTAAACATGTCGTCTTCTTTGTTCATCGTTCTTCATTTCTCGTTCTTCCGGATCTCAATTTTACAGATTTGAATAAAATAAAATACAAAAAAATAGATCTAGATCTATTACTTGATTTCCTATCAAATCTAACCACGAATTTTCTCGTGGTGAAAAATAGATCCAAAAAAACGAGAAGGCCACGAGAACAAAAACATCCACGACAATTTAAATCCATCCATGAACATACATATTTCTTTAATCTCAATCTATTCAAGATAGAGCCTAAGAACATTAACCTGGCTCTGATACCAATTGTAGGGTTTGAGTCTACGATGGACAACACGAGTTGCCATTATGAATTTCT
Organism: Plectranthus barbatus; assembly: GCA_026898455.1. Classification (NCBI taxonomy): domain Eukaryota; kingdom Viridiplantae; phylum Streptophyta; class Magnoliopsida; order Lamiales; family Lamiaceae; genus Plectranthus; species Plectranthus barbatus. The sequence goes on along the minus strand of JAPKLW010001050.1, from coordinate 43,381 downwards.
TGCCAAGGGTCGTTCTTAGGATTCCAGGAATAAATTTTAATTAAATAAACCATGTGAATCCTATGCATGCTCCTACAAAATTAATTGCATAGGATGGATCTAGAGAATACCTGATTTCACCGTTTGATCTACAGGACAGATCGGAGAATAACAAAGATGAAATAGATCTGGATCTTGGATCTGGATCTGGTGTGGACGGTTGTTCCTACAGATCTGTTCTTCTGATCTGTTCCCTTGCTCCTTGGAAATCTGGTGAGGATTATCTACCAAGTTGAATCCGAGATCTGGAGAAATCGATCAGTTTCTCCCTTCCGGATAGCCGCCGCCCTCTCTCTCTATTTTTACTGAAAACCCTAGTTTTTCAACTCTTGTTGACATCACTTATGATCTGATAGAGAGAAGACCTTTATATAGTGTTAGGGTTTTGAGAAACCCTAACCCTAATGGGCTCTGAGCAGTTAATGGGCCAGACCAGGGATCAGATGCAAATAATAAAGTGGGCCCTCTTTATTAATTAATCCTTCCTTGTTCAACCCAGAACATAATTAATTAATAAAACATTGTTTTAACCTTCACCACGGTAACAATGCTGACTCGCCCCTTTATTACCACGTTATTAGGAACGGGTTGCACCAAACTAATTTGATCCACATATTTAAGGCTTTAGACATTCATTAATTAATTTGGCCTATGACAATTAGCCACAATTAATTAATCTCTTATTTCCTGAGTTACACCACTCACTCCTATTCACTTATGCCTAAATTAAATAATTCAACCTGCAGGGTTTAGCATAATGAACCTTGTGAGCTCCTCAGAGAATGTCACCATCCTGAAACGGATATGCTTACCAAAACGTCCAGACTAAGCAGGCCACACACAAATTGCCAACACCCAAAATACAAGTATTAGATTACATGTAAGACTCGCCACTCTAGTAAATTAAAGTGTGGTCAATCTGTGTGTGCCCCTTATCCTTCAGTTAGGTTTAAGATCATAGGAAGTATGTTAGGGATCTGGCTCATTCGTATGTCAATGTGAATGGCACATCCCACTGTTGATCCCATCAATACATAACTATGTACCGACACATCAAGTAGATAGGATAAGCCCACTTATGAACCGATGTGCCGCAGCTTAGACCGACAGCCTATCCAGGGACCGTCTCAGCTGTGATACTGTTTATATCTCGCTAGGTAAAACGATTCATATGATCCTCTGTGATCTACTACACACCATATGATCATCCCTATAGGCGAGATAATAGGATATTATAGTTCGTTCTATGTTTGTTCCATCAGACAGCTAGCATTGTTGCGGCAACATATATGAAGACCAGTGTACAAAACACTTAATCATATATGCTTTCAGTATATAATTCCAACAATCTGGTGATGTCCTTCCTCCTCTGTCTGATAACACTGGGTGGAAAAAATTAGCAAGGAATTCATTCCTCAATTCTGTCCAAGTGCGGATGTTGCTCTTGTCCAGGGCAGAGAACCATGACTGAGCTTTTTTTGGTCCCAGATCAGAGTACAAACAATGTGCAGCAGAAGTAATTAAACAACGAATTACACTCTAAGTATAAATATAGTTCAGTTGCTATCACAGTTCATAGCTGACAGTTTTGATATGAAACACAGTTTTATATTAGCGAGCAGATTAGTTAGCAGTTTTACAGTTCAAACAGTTTTACAGTTTATACACTTCAATACTTACGCGGTAAGTATTGAAGGTTTCAAAATATCCAGTAAACTGTAAGGTGCATAATGTAAATCAAAACGGTAAACGACACAGGATATTATAGTGGTTCGGAGCCTAAAGTCCTGCGTCCACTCTTTGGATATCAAATCCGGTAATTCACTAAGTTATGAAGATACAATCCTCACGATCTATAGCCAGCTACTGCAGAAACCTCTGTCCACAGCAAGATGGATCACTCGCCCACGCAGTTGCTCTTCACTCCTTCTTCAGTCCGTCGAAGGCTCTGCGTTTTCTCTATGGACTGGCTCGAAGTTGGACTGAGGATAAACCTCCCTTTTCCTTCTTCGGTAAGGTTGGATGATTTTGTTCTTCCCAAAACGTCAACTGTTTGGCGGTAGCCCGTAATAACCTGTTCTTCCTTTGCAAAGACCAGGCTGCTGTGTTCTTACGTAGACAGTAAGAACACCCAGATACTAGATTAAGTCTGCTAACTTAATCCTAGTAATAGCAACGTCACACAGTGAATCTCCTCCGACTCCGTAGCAATGAATGCAGTGAGCTCAATAGGAGAACTACGACAGCGATGTCTTCTCCCTTGAAGGCGTGTAATGCTTTTCTTCAAATTCAGGCGGAAGATAGTGAATAGAGATTCAACATTTGTAGATAATTGAGCAGAGAGATAGAGATTTTGGCAAAAGTTTTAAAGCCTCTGTTGATCCTGCTATTTATAGGTGATCCACCAAAAATAGCCGGTAGAGACAATGGAGATGGTGTCCAATCACAATCCATGCTCTTCTGAAAAGTTGCTTGTCACTCTGCTTTTTCTGCTACAAGGTACTGCTTTTTAGAGCAGTTTGTACTTGTGTGTCAGACGTCGAACGTTGTACGCCAGTCGCAACTTCGTATTTGTCTGACCTTTTTCATTAGCCTTTTTGGCGTTCCCTTGCTTCTTATTCGACATCTTATCATGTACACATTTCCTGATGCGAAACTGTCTTGCTCTTGAAACTGCAGACTCCTCTTAGCAGTTTATTTGTGAAAACTGTATCCACAGTTTTCGTGACCTTGCTCTGCTCGTCTTCTCTTCTTAGTCAAGACAATTTTTGTCTGAACGATCTCTTCTTCAAACTGTTCCACAGTTTTGTTGACTTCCTTCTTCTTAGACTATTACAACTCGAATTATCCTATATAAGGATTACATGAGCTAATAACTCTAAGTCTTAGACTTTGTTATTTAGTTTTGACACATCAAAACATCAAATTAAGGTAGGATTTCTACATCAATACCTAACAATTTCCCCCTTTTTGATGTTGTCAAAACCATACCTCTAAGTCTATCTGTCGGTAAGAAGATGCAGTTGATCTGAGTTTATAATTTTTTTAGTCTACACTACTCAGAGTTGTGCCTCTTCTATACTCGACCTAATCTAAATAATCTTCCCCCTAAATGGGATAATTCTCCTCAGTTGAAAATAATTAATTTAGAGCAATAGGAAGAAAATGCTGATCACACTAGAACATGTGAATTCAGCCAGATAAGAATCAAGGAAAGAGACAATAAGTGATTGTCTTCAAATCGGCAGTTTTTCATTTCTCATATAGATATTGTTGATTACAAAAACATGAACAAACTGCAGAAATGAAGAGCATTCAGAAGATATTAAGAATCAAAACAGGGCAAAATGGAAAGAGTTCACCTTTCTCTGTTAACTTGATTTTACTCCTTCTCCTTTTCCTGATTTAAGGAGTCTTCGTCCTTTGATTTTGAAGAAGTTGCAGTAGCGGCAGCTATGGTCGGCAGAGTGGCTTGATGGATCGTTAGAATTGCTGTTATATCTGAGATATGTTTCCTATCTTCCTCTCTGGCAGCCATTAGAAGATTCAGCTTTATGTTGATATCTTCATCCCGCTTTTTGCGTTTCTCTTCCTGCTTTCTGTACTCTTCATCACGTCTTTGTTGTTCCTCTTGTCATTTTTCATCTAATAGAATCAACTGCAGCTTCAGCGACTTATCCCTTCTCTCTTCCCCCTTTTTTACAATATCAAGAACAAGGGCTAGTTGTTGTTCCACACGACGGTCTACAACTTGATTTAGAACAGTGTAGGGAAGAGAGTCAACAGCGACGGAGAGCGGGTCGGGAGACATGAATCTTTCAACTGGAGTTATTGTCTTAGAGTTGTCCTGAGTCTGACTATGAGAAGAAGCAGTAGAGGCATCTCGTAGAGAAGGAGTTGATGTGAGTCTGTATCTTCCCCCTGTTTTGTTGCTGAGGCTTCGGCCTGTTGCTGACGTACTAGCTCAGCAATATCATCGGCCAGCTATGACTGTAGAGCGGTTGATGCTGCGACTTCTTCCTGTCATTTTAGTTCAGTAGCTTGCTCGGCCTGACGCTGGAGCTCAACTGCTGCTTCTGCTTGTCTCGTGAGCTCAGCAGCTTCGGCCTCTTGCTTTCTTTTCAGTTCAGTTGCTACTTCTGCTTCTCTCCTGATTCTTTCTTCTTCTTCTTCTCGTAATCTGTGAAGGTCATGCGCTCTCTCATGGTTCGAACCTCTCTCATAAGCTCAGCCGCTTGCTCTGCGGTAAGGGAATTAGCCTCAACGGGTGGATTTGCCTCAGCCATAATGACAGTCTGACTGCTTGCTGCTTTGTCCTCTCGGTTTCTCTTGCTGTTGTTTCTTCTCCACGTGGCCTCAATCTCAGGATCGAATTCAATTGGTGCTTTACCACTCCTTCTTGTGTTCATAAACTACCTGAGAGAAATAAAAGGGAAGAGTGAGTAACAAGAAATCAACAAAGTAAAAGAAATAAATAACAAACTTAAACTAATAATTAAGATTTTTTTTTCAACCGACTTCTGTGTCGGTCGAGAGAGGGTATATCGATCGACACTGAAGCAAAAATAAGAAGAAAATCTAGCAAAAAATCTAAAGGGAAATAAAAGAAAACCTTGCGAAAATTTAAAGGGAAATTAAAATTACAACTAAAATCAATAACCCTAGAACCATATCAGTAACATGATAAATTATAAACAATCTCCGGCAACGGCGCCAAAATTTGATCATTAAATTTTTAATGATACTATAGTTTAGTGGCAAATTAAAATTATCAATGCAACAGAGATTGTACAAGGGAACATCCTACATATTGAAACATAGTTTTTCGAATCACTGTTCAAGTAAATCAGAATTTGAAAAGGCTTTTTATGACTGAAATCAAATTTGCAAGAATTTTAATTAAAGCAAGAATTAAACCAAGTTTTCAGTCAATAGAGTGTGATAACCTTTATATCTCGCTAGGTCGATCGATCTATACAATCTTCTGTGATTTACAACATACCGTATGATCTTTCTATCGTAGAGTCGCTTGCGACATATGTTTGTTAATTCAGACGGGAGATGATAATACAATAATAATGATTCCCAGTATATTAACCATAAACCATGTTCATAATATACTAATCATAATGCTTTCATTATATAAATCCATCAACCTACAAATGATCTGTCCGGTTCCCATTAAACACGCATCACTGGTTCGACATCCGCATGATCCCCTTCACCGACGTTTGTAGAGAAGTCGAAGAACTCATGAAAGAAAAGAGAGACATTTGGGGAATAATTCTTTTATATTTCATTCCGTTCACTGCACAATTTTTTTACAAGAGGATATATAAAATGTTTACAAAAGGGAAAAGCAAAAGTAAACTATGTACGTGTAAAGGAAACTAGGAAAGGACCACAAATTAGAAATAAACAAAAAATGTTCGTGAGCTAAGATGGTACTTAGGCGTGGTGATGAAGTATTATATACACTCTATTTCTCCACACACTTATGCACATTCACACCAGCTGCAATATCTTGAGTAATTGCTATTGAATTTGAATTCCCATCTACATCAACTTGAGCTCTCCTAAACTTCAACAACGATGGGTACATATCCCAATCTTGTCCCGTTAAGTTGATCTTCAAGCCACATCAACTTGTTTTGATTTTTATTTTTAGGGGTTATAGCTATGGGTTATAGAATTGAGATTTTTATTATTATTATTATTATTATTATTATTATTATTATTATTATAAATTAAGATTTTAAATTGGAGCCATAGGGATGCAATTATAATATTATTTAATAATTTAATTTATTTTTTTTAAAGGATTATATTGAGTAAAAAAGCGGTTGGGTGTAGAATCACTCAATGAAATATTCTATTTTGATTCATTTTATTAATTTATAATAATTGTATGTAATCTTTTTAAAAATATATTAAAAGTATAATTTTTTTTAAAAAAAAATAATGAAGAAAAATGGTGCGCTTCATATTATCATATTAAACTAAAATGGGCTTTTAAAAAAAACAAATTAGGGCTCAAATTACAAAGAAAAATGGTGCATTTCTTATCCACCGTCTTCTTCTTTGATTCTGCATCATCTTCTCTATGTTGAAATATATATATATGTATCATATACCCTACAATGATCAATTACACACGGAACAATGAAGTATTATAATTAAGTACTTTAATGAACTAACATATACACTACAATGATCAATTATACACACAACAATGAAAAGTTCATAGTTCATTCAGGACATTTAGTTCGGATTTGAGTGCAACTATATATATATATATATATATATATATATATATATATATATATATTAAAGTAAAGAAGTGGTTAGAAAATAAAATGGTTATTATACCAATTTTTTTATTTTATGTAAATACATCATAATTAATTTAATAATTTATTTTGTACTATAAAGTTAGACAATCTTATTCTCAATTTATATATTCTATGATAATAAACAACTATCTTTATTAATTATCAGCAAAATAATTTATTTTTCTCAACATTTTATAATTTAATAATTTATAAAGTTTCGGCAACTAAATTTATATAATAACATACAAAACTGAATGATGATTACTAGCAAAAATATTGTGAAATTAAGATTTTCAAACATCATAAGATAGTAAAATTTGATAATATTAATAAATTAATAAGATAGATTAATATCAAATTATTAGATTTATTACTTATATAGATACTTATACTATAATTTTATATAACTTATGTATTAATTTTTATATCGGTGCAAATTAATTATTTTTTATAATTTAAAAGAGTTAATTATATATAATATGTACTACAACAAATAATGAGCAACTCACCAGTATAATTATATTATATAATAATATAGAAATTTATGTATAAAATTATAGCCATGTTATTATACTTTAATTTAAATTATTAAAAGAACTCAACTGATTAACTTTTAAATATCGGTACATTATATCGATTTTCTATTTTATTTTATTTAATATTTTTTAATTTATGCTACAATATGTAAAATGAGAGTATATTGGTTTGATTTTATATGTTACATCAGTATTATTTATATGTTAAAAATTATAACACTACAAGAAAACTTGAAATTCGCGACGAAATTTGCGACCGAATGAAAAATTGGTCGCCATTTCGCGACGGACTGGCAACAGGATTGCGACGAAATTAATTTTTAAATTTAGCAGAATTGTGACGATATATCCTGTTGCTAAATTTTTGCGACCGATTCGCGACGGAATTTTCCGTCGCTAAATTTTGCAACGGAAATTCCTTCACTGAATCGCGAAATTTTATATATATATATTTTTTAAAACATATTAAAATTAATGAATGTATTTGGTATAGCGGTAACAAGTAGGGGTTGCATGCGGGAGGTCTCGAGTTCGATTCCTTGCAGACGCAACCACTAAATTTTAAGGTGGACCGGACCGGACCGGTTCACGATAGTTGAACCGGCTAATAACTGGTTCACAATAAAATAATTAAAAAAATTGAGGAAAAAATTCGCGACGGAAAATCCGTCGCAAAAATTTAGTGACCGAAAATTCAGTTGCGAATCCGTCGCGAATTTTTGCGACGGATTTAATATTCCATCGCCAATTATTTAGCTACGAGGACTTTTGCGACGGGAAAAATACGTCACAAATCGGTCGCAAAACAAGTTTAGTATCGCCAATTATTTAGCTACGAGGACTTTTGCGACGGGAAAAATACGTCACAAATCGGTCGCAAAACAAGTTTAGTGACGGGAAAATATGTGATTCGCGACGGAATTTGGTAAATTTTTTGTAGTGTAAAATGTGGGAACAACAATTTGGTTTTTTATTGAATTTTGATTATAGCCTTTTAATTTATTTTAAAAATATAAAGTGCACGTTAGTATGTTAGGATGAAAATGTATATTCTTTATCATATCTATCAAACACATAACTATTATATAGATAATATTTACACTTATATGTGACATACATTGGTTTACTAAAATCAAACGTTTAATACATTTATAATTTATTAACAATACGTAAACACTGTTCACAGACGGGAAGTTATGCCATCCCCGGAAGCGTTTGGCGGGCTGCGTCGGAGTAGACTCGCCGGCAAATTTGGCGCTGCTGGCTAAAGCCCGGCAGCAGTGTTGGAGATGGTCTTAAAACGTTTAATTATTTTCCTCACAATTGTTTACTATTTTTATATTAAAAAAAAAATTATAACAATAATGTTAATAGGATGGTAAAAATGGAAAAGGCTGGAAAACTAAATACTGTATTTGCTTTGGTAACATGAATAAACCAAACCATCAAATAGATTAGTGAATTAATGATTAATCTGTGTGTGTAAGTGCACCTTGTTTAAACTAAACCATGATTCCACGCCCATAGACTATTATTCTCAGTCTCACCCCTCCTATCCTATTTATATATATTTGGAATCTCATGCATTTTAATTTACACAATGGATGTCTACATTTCACACGAGTACGTCGCCAAGAGAAGAATCGAGAAAAAATCACCCCAAACCAACTCTCGCCGCCGCAGCACCAGCCGGACCTCCGCCTCCGACATGCCATTCACGGCGTCTCAGCCTTACAAGTTCCACCGTGATGCCTCAATCGCCGATGCAGTTTTGGATTACTTTTCCCCCTAAAGCATGCATTTAATTAGTACTAGTAGTCGTATGCTTCAGATTTTGTTAGTTACGAAGAGATCATGATGAGTCTGTAAATCACATTAATAGTAATACTACATTATTATTTCAATTTATTAATATACTGTTGCAAACGTCTCAAATAGTATAAAGTTTGATCTCAAATTTCGCCACAAAATTGATGCGACAACTCCTAGAATTCTTAATACTATGGGCTGAAAAAAAATACTTTGTGGGCCGACGGCGGTTTTAGTTTATTGGGCCTCTCAAAGTAAATATATGTTGTCTGTCTCCATGCCTACAAAAAATGGTTATTTTAGGTCATCCATGTTTTATTTCTTTTCTTGAAATTAAAATATTATGTCCACCAGAATATTTTATAGATGCAAGAAAAAAATTAAACTATACATTAAATTAATTTGCATTGATGGACTACTACTATTCATGTATGTATCTAGTATATGTATTATTTTATGGAATCCTATTGAGTCCGTGGCATATATTAATAATACTCTGCAGATTTGGTAATAAATTGCTCACTTTCAAATTAGTCACGACTCACGAGCATCCACACATTAGGCTCATGATTGCCACTTGGATATCCATCTTCACCAAATCGCCTAACTTTATTATTTTCCCTTCTTTTTTAATTATAAGATCATCTTTATTTGAGGTGAACGTGTGATAAACTTCATCTTTCATATTAATTTATAAAGTGTAAATAAGAGATAATATCCTCATGTATTGAAATTTTTTAGAAAAATATCTTAATATATTATTGTTAGTTAAAAATATTTCAATCTTTACTTTTATCAAATAATCATACCTGAACGAGTTAATACCATTAATTATTGATGATTCAATAGTTAAAACACCACTTGACACCTCCCATGGCAAATTAAAACATGATTCAACACTTAAATGTTGCTTGGCATCACATGTGACAAATCATAATAGCGCCATTTTTACAATAAATCAAATTTGCGAATCTTCTTGTTCTCAATGTTCTTTAACCTGATGATAAAACAGAGTCGTGTTGTTTTGCAACGTGGATGCCAAGTGACGTTTTTACTACTATCAATAATTAACGGTGTTAACTCATTTTGGTTTAATTCATAGACGAAAATAAAGATTGAGATATTTCTAACCAACAATAAAAATATATTAGGATATTTACACTAGTATGGCAATAGTTTAGGGTATTATTCCCATATTCACCCTTTTATAAATCACATGATAAATATTATAACAAATTCGATTTAATTTCCATCAAAATTTTCTTTTAATTTTCTTGAATTTTAAAATTAGGCTAGTGTTTGGTTAAGGGGCTGTGAATTGATTTGGCATGTATATGAATATGGATATAAAGATAAAAGTTGTCTCATAAAGCACTCCCCCCTCGTGACTATATCTCGTCTTCCTTAGAATCCATCTCCACATTATTTTATTACTTCATGATTTTGGCATTACATTTATAACCATTTTTTCTTTCGAAAATTGATATTTGATGTACATTATTTCCACATTTGCCCTATTTCCTATAATTCAACATGTAGATTATTATGATTCGACACATAATCAGCAAATTAATCAATCTAAAAGCGACTTAACTTAATTAAGCAACTTAGCTTAGGCAAACAAGGACCGTTCGTCTTCAATTCCAAACCCATCCAACAAATCTTGGCCCACACTCTCTTTCTTGTTTTTCTTTTGGATGAATGAATCAATTTCGATATTTTTTTTTTTCAAAAAATAATTATAGTGAAGCTTTTACACATATAATTAGGATTATAAGTAGGGGTGTGAATAGGTTGGACTTTGTCTTTATAGTTCTGGGTCTATTAAGATTTGAAGAGAATTAAGTCTGATCAATTATTTATAATAGACATTTTTTTAAGTCTTAGCATGACCTTTTTAATTAAGTGATTATCATTTTTTGCCTATTGAAAGTGTACGTGTATATATATATATTAATTTCAAATAATAAATATATTTATTCAATTATATAACACAATTTATTTAAAAATGCCAACCTAATAAGTTTTGTAGGCTTATTTTAAAGTCCGAGTCTGCTTAACAAAAGAAACTTTTCAAATAACCTAAATCTAATCTATTTACGAAATAAGTCCAGTCTAATTTAATATGTAGTAGACAAGGTCAAAAGCTTCTATGGGGTAGCACAACATATTCCCACCCCTAAATATGAGTTAGAAATAGTTCAAACTTTAATTTTTGTGTATTCTAGGGTCTTAAATTATTATAGATTTAACAGGTTTAAGCCGACTTATTATTCACAATCATTTATTATATAAACTCATATCTAATCTTTTTAATGAAGTACATTAGACTTTCAACTTAATCAAATCTTACTTAAGTAATATGGTAAATTCTTATTCCTACCTATAATAAATTATACTAATACAATGAAACTAAAACTATAAATAGAAAATAATGAGTTCAAATTAGTCGGAAGAAACTAAGCATATGATGGATTGTTAAAACCTCATTTCATGTGATGAGTTTTGGATTTGAAGAAAGAATTAATGAAGGGGATAAAATGTCGCAGTTGAGAAAGTTAAAATGGTGTTGATGGATTATGTTAAAAGCTACTGATTTTGAAGATAATGGACATCTCTCGTTACTTAGTCCCTTTACTCGTTTGAAAGCGTCAATTTGTGGGTAATTAATACCTATAACGAGAATGGAACATTTCTCAACTTATCATTATTTTTCATCAATTCCTTAAAATACTAAAAATCTAGAAAATATTATAGTGACAAGATGATCATGCACTTCATTTTTTGTATTAGTATAAATCTCATTCCCAGCGTAACTTGAACCATGACTTCATTGATACAATAAGCAAATTAAAAGCTTGAGTTACTAGTACTTTTAATTGAGATTGATATTTAGTCACCAAAATGTAAAAATAATAATATTAATAATAGAGCCGAAACCTGGAATACTCCAAATGAATAAGATACATAACAAAAATAACTCTTCTTATGAAAATGTATCTTAAATACCCCAAGGATAAAATTGTGTCAGATTTCTTGTTAATTTTGTACTTTTTTCTGAATTCAATAATTGTTTAACTTATTTTGATTTAATTTTAAAGTTAAATGTTGTAAAATTCCAGAAAAAAATTTCCCGACTCATCCCGACTATATTTTCTATCCAAAAAAATAATAAATTTAATTTTAAACTATTTGATTTTTTAAAAAAAACTAGTCGGGAACAGTATCGGGTCATGAACCAGATCATGACCCGGATATTGATCCAATCCCGACCCAATTAAATTGATCCCGACTAATTTATTGATCCATTTCCCGACCCGAATCCTGACCGTAGGTATAATTGTATCCTAACCCGAATCAATACGATCCTGACCCATTTAACCCAATCCCGACCTGATTCCTGACCCATTTCCCGACCCAACCCAAGATCCTATAAATTATTGACTATTCACCTGTTCATGACCCAGTAAACCCGTTCACGACCCAGGACAAATTTTACCCTATATTCTGAATTACACACACGAACCAATCAAAATCGCAAAAAATTGTCCCCCCTTCCTTCAGCATCGCCGTCAAATTACCCTACCATTTTAGTGCTATTTTCTGGTCGGGAAGATCGGGAACAAGAATGGAAGAGGTGCCGACCCAGGTATGTAATTTTTTTTTACTTTTAATCGTGTATTGTTTGATTTTTCGTGGTCAAATATGTTTTTGGACAATATGTTTAGTTTACGTGATGTATTTTTTTAATTTTATAGAATTTATGTGTTATATTGCTTAAATTTTGTTTGTGATGTATTTGGATTTACATGATGTTGAAATTTTATTTTATAGAATTCAATTTGATTTACGAGATGTTTGAATTTGATTTTTTTGTTGTTAAATTGATTAGTAAATAAATGTAGTGAAATGTTGAAAATTTTGAGTATTTCATTGTTATTATGTTATGATTGTATTTTTAGATTTTAGTATAATTTGTGCAGGTTCAATTGATTAGATTTTGCTTATGTGGTACAACTACTAAGGTGAATTTATGCACCGAAGCGATCGCATTGGATATCATTAGATTCATAAGGGGGTGAGAATTCAGTTAATAATTTTAGGAATGTGCCGTTTGATAATCTTTTATTTTGGGCAAAAAATGGTCCTAGTGCATCGCAGCCATTGGTGGAACTTTTAAGCTACCATATTAGGAGTAATGACCCAAATACTTTATCGTTTCTTATTGGTGGGCAGTGTATCTATTTTGGTGCTGGTGAAGTTGCTCTAGTCACTGGTTTTCTATTTGGAGATACTGATTTTAATCCATGTCCTTGTGATCCTTCTGAGACCTCAGTGTTTAAGTGTAAAGCCCCAAGCTTAATTAAGCTTTTATAAGGATTTATATATTTAATAAAGAGGAATTTCCTATTTAATTGAGGAGCAATTGAGTTCAATTGAATGGAATTGTAGAAATAAGGTTGGAGAAAGCATATTAATGATAAGATGGATTGTGGATTTTTGAAAGGAAATGAATTGATGCATCATATGTTATGTAGAATTGGAAATTATTGGAAGTATTATGGATATTATATGAGAACTTAGGCCATATGAATATGTTTATGAACATAATATATACATTATATTATGAGAGGATATATATATAGAAGGAAGAATTATAATATAATCTTTTCCACCTTATTTTATAATCTAGAGAGAGAAAGGAAGTGAGAGAGAGAGGGAGCTATTCCACCACAAAACCCCCAAACCCGTAAGACCTGTTCGGACGCGATTTCCGGCCA